>JACXGI010003887.1:7462-58657 GCA_016801175.1 Esox masquinongy
TACACAAAAGGCCTATTTCTCTCAAATATTGTTCACAAATCTGTCTAAATCTGTGTTAGTGAGCACTTCTCCTTTGCCGAGATAATCCATCCACCTCACAGGTGTGGCACATCAAGATGCTGATCAGACAGCATGAGTATTGCACAGGTGTGCCTTAGGCTGGCCACAATAAAAGGCCACTCGAAAATGTGCAGTTCCAACACGCAGCACAATGCCACAGATGTCGCAAGTTTTGAGGGAGCATGCAATTGGAATGCTGACTGCAGGAATGTCCACCAGAGCTGTTGCCTGTGAATTGAATGTTCATTTCTCTACCATAAGCAGTCTCCAAAGGCGTTTCAGAGAATTTGGCAGTACATCCAACCGGCTTCACAACTGCAGACCATGTGTAACCACACCAGCCCAGGACCTCCACATCCAGCATCTTCACCTCCAAGATCGTCTGAGACCAGCCACCTGGACAGCTGCTGCAACAATCGGTTTGCATAACCAAAACATTTCTGCACAAACTGTCAGGAACCGTCTCAGGGAAGCTCATCTGCATGCTCGTCGTCCTCATCGGGGTCTCGACCTGACTGCAGTTCGTCGTCGTAACCGACTTGAGTGGGCAAATGCTCACATTCGATGGCGTCTGGCACTTTGGAGAGGTGTTCTCTTCACGGGTGAATCCCGGTTTACACTGTACAGGGCAGATGGCAGACAGCGTGTATGGCGTTGTGTGGGTGAGCGGTTTGCTGATGTCAACGTTGTGGATCGAGTGGCCCATGGTGGCGGTGGGGTTATGGTATGGGCAGGCGTGTGTTATGGACAGCGAACACAGGTGCATTTTATTGATGGCATTTTGAACGCACAGAGATACCGTGACGAGATCCTGATGCCCATTGTTGTGCCATTCATCCACGACCATCACCTCGTGTTGCAGGATGATAATGCACGGCCCCATGTTGCAAGGATTTGTACACAATTCCTGGAAGCTGAAAACATCCCAGTTCTTGCATGGCCAGCATACTCATGTTACCCATTGAGCATGTTTGGGATGCTCTGGATCGGCATATACGACAGCGTGTTCCAGGTCCTGCCAATATCCAGCAACTTCGCACAGCCATTGAAGAGGAGTGGACCAACATTCCACAGGCCACAATCAACAACCTGATCCACTCCATGCGAAGGACATGTACTGCACTGTGTGAGGCAAATGGTGGTCACACCAGACACAGACTGGTTTTCGGACCCCCCCAATATAGTGAAACTGCACATTTTCGAGTGGCCTTTTATTGTGGCCAGCCTAAGGCACACCTGTGCAATACTCATGCTGTCTGATCAGCATCTTGATATGCCACACCTGTGAGGTGGATGGATTATCTCGGCAAATGAGAAGTGCTCACTAACACAGATTTAGACAGATTTGTGAACAATATTTGAGAGAAATAGTCTTAGATCTTTAAGTTCAGCTCATGATAAATGGGGGCAAAAACAAAAGCGTTGCGTTTATAATTTTGTTCAGTGTAAAATCTATAATCCCATCATTTTGGCCTGTCCTTGTGTCATTAACAATGTTTAGGTTCCCGACTGAATGAACGCTACTGACTGTGGTGCTGAAATATGCACACCGGTTAAACATGTTTTTAACGTGTGCCCCTGCTCTCTGTCTGATACAGGCCTGGAAACGTGTGTGCTGGTCTCGCTAGTCACGATAAACAAATTTGCCTCAAAAACATATAACGTCCAACTCCTCCCTAGGTTTTGACTCTACTAGGGAGTTCTTTTTCAGCCACTGTACATCAACTTGTTGCTTCAGACTGAGTATCGGTATGTGAATAAGCACTCTGCGACAACTGCTGTTGTAATAAGTAGTGTTGTTTGATTGGTTACAGGTATTGTTTCCCAATCCTGGTCCTCGGGACCCAAAGGGGTGCACATTTTTGTTTTTGCCCTAGCACTCTCACACCTGGTTATGTTGACCACACTAAGATGAGTGACTATGTCAAATTTTATGATAATATTTGAAAATATAGGGCTGAGCGATATGGCGTAAAAATCACATCATGGTTTGGATGGCAACAGTATATATCACAAAATATTCACTTGGTCTTTCAATTGCAAAAGAATATATACTGTATAGCTCACTTAAATATTGGTTACAAGCTCTAATTAAATGTAAAAAAAGGGTTGTATCTTCATATTAACTAAAGCTGCAATTTCAATAAGGCTATGTATAGACTTGTGATATCCAGTATATATTGATCCAATTAGACCAGGTCAACATGGTTCAGTGATACTTGGGGGGTAAACCAACCCTTTCATCTCTAACTAACCTGCATGTTGACGTCGGCACCGTTGTTGACTAGCAGCTCGAGGCAGAGCGCCCCGTTGGTGGAGACAGCGGCCAGGTGCAGGGGTGTGCAGCCGCGGTGGTTGGGCTGGTTGACATTGGCGCCGCGGTTTACTAGCTCGTTGGCCACAGCTTCCTGCCCCGTATAGCATGCCATGTGGAGCGCTGTGTTACCAAATGCGTTGGGCTCATCAATCTGGCACGGAGAAAAAGAAGAGGCGACATTACAAAACATGTAGAGATCGAGGTGGTGGTAGGAGAGGAACCACATTTATAAGAAAAACAAGTCATATCAAACACACAAAGCCTTGACAGACGAAGGGTCTTTATGACAATGACCTTAAGGAGCCCGGCGTTCCTTAGCGCTCACCTCTGACCCGAGCCGCAGCAGGTATTTAACAACATCTATCTGGCCACTGGCAGCTGCAGCGTGAAGCGGGGTGTAACCACGCTTGTCCCTGCACATGGCATCCGCACTCCGTGACACCAGTAACTTTACGATCTCCAGATGTCCTGAAAGATGAGGAGACAACCATACATACAAACATACAGACAAAGTTTATTAATTAAAACAGGGTTTATAAAACAGGGAACCACCTGTGCACCCAATTTATTAACAACTAAATATTTTGTTGTGCAACCCTGAATTATTTTATTGCTAAAATATGTAATTGTGCACGCCTACAAATATTAAATCTTCCCTTTTATTTTTAACTAACTTAATTTTGTCATTCGAGTTAGCATGTCCCTACATGCAATGATCTGAATGACCTCCTGGTTGGATATGCAATGTGGGGAAAAAGCAGAATGGCTTCGCACTGATACCTATGAAGAAGACATGCCATGTTCTTCAACTCTCCCGAGCCTGATGGAAGTAGCTGTGACGAAACAGGGTTGTAGATACAATTGGATACAATGAAATGGAGGAGGGTAGAAACAGACGGGAATGTCGAGGGAAGACACATGTACTAAAAATAAAAAGACGAAAGACTATTTAGCAGTTGGCACAGAGAGTGATTTCTATTTTACTCATTGGAATTTTACTCTAGCTTCTGAACCGTTTGAGCTATAAGCTATAATAACCCCTTTCATTAAAAAGAATCAGTCTCAGAACATGTATGTTATCGTTTCCCTTAATGACACTTACAAGCTGTGTTGGAAGTGAAGCAAAATATCAATTAAATCTTTCTACACACTGTTCCTTGATGACTTTCCCTGATGCATTTCAGTCACAAACCCATCATATTTAAATGTATTAACTTATTTTTACCTATTATGTGTGTTATTTTGATGTGTTAATTAACATTACCTTAACAGTAGACCAAATAATATATATTTTTAAATCACATAATATTTGTAATTGCCCCAAAGCGTCTGAAAATAGAAAATGCTTGATGGATGAAATTGCTTGATGGATCATGGTATGACTGTGTAAAAACCATCGATGAGGTATGGTAATAACTGAACTATAATAACTGACTAACTGTTTGGGCTTTCCTGGTTGAAGGCAGGATTTTTTCCCCCGTTTTTCTTTCATTCACATTGTTTTTCA
Organism: Esox masquinongy; assembly: GCA_016801175.1. NCBI lineage: Eukaryota > Metazoa > Chordata > Actinopteri > Esociformes > Esocidae > Esox > Esox masquinongy. Next base: position 11,347 of record JACXGI010003887.1, read on the forward strand.
GGCCTGTCATGTATTTCACCTGTTTGATCTTTAAACTTTTATAAAAACACTACAGTTTATTTGCCTTCATTAATAATCTATAACTGCATGTATGAAAGTCTAGGAAATGAGCTCTACCCTGCAGTGTTCCTGGAAAATGTTATCAATTTCCAGAATGTACCACTCCATTTCATCTACACTCCAGACCGAAACAAATTCATTGATGTTTCAGTTAAGTATTTACCCATTTATGAGGTTACTACAATACTACGAGGTAACAAACTGTACATTAGAGGTGGTCTATAACCCAGGCATAGACCCGGCCTGTTCTCAGGACCATGGACACCTATTCCACTTATCAATCTGGCATTTAATTTGCCTCCGATGGTTTAAAAACCATAGACAGACCCTAGAATCTTAAGAGCCACTCCGGTAACCTTACTACTGGCTGATAACAGCTGTCAAACATGAAACACTTGATGTCAGAATGAGTGCTTCATCCACTTTGACATCTGGCATCACACGCTTAACCCTGACATTCTCATTGTAAATTGCAAGATGCGATCTGTGCTCAATCAACGATTTTGATATGAGAAACAGCCCACACCTCCCTGAAAAGTGACACATCTGCATCCCTGACAGTGCCTTTGCCCAAGCCAGTCTCTCCAACAAAGAAAGTGTTTTAATGTCATGGAATGAGTCTGTTCTTTGGCCCCACCCACCGAGATATGCGGCCCAGTGGATTGGCTGCCTCTCCTTCTTATCGCTGGCACTCAAGTTGGCCCCTTTGTTGAGGAGCAAGTTCACCATCTGGAAACAGACAAGAGACAGTGAGTCAGAACGTGGACACTCTGCCAGATAAGAGAAAACCAATTTGGTACCCAGATGCTGTCTAAAATGGCACCTGTTCTCTATACAGTAGTGTTGGTTATTGTTACATAAGCCATGAAGTGTAAAACGAGTGCTTATCTTGTCTAGTTATTTAGTAGGACTTTGTTTTCTCTTGTAAATAAAACTAACCAGTCATATTGGCCTACCTATTTTTAAACAATGGCTGACTAGGTAAGAAAATATATATTTTTATATCTTTGAACAATACATGATTTGCAAATACTCCAAAACTTTTTTAGCTAAGCCATCATTCAATTGTGTTAAGGAATGTTAAGACAAGTTGTTTAATTGAAGAATCAGTAATTTCACGTTTTGAAAATCAAAAGGCATTGTGGCGTGCCCATCCTCTCAGCATCTCGCTCCCGTAGGAAGAGGGCCATGGATAGCCCACATCGGGAAAGAGGGTGAATGTTTCCAGAAAAGGGGAGAGCGAAATGAGAAGATGATCCAGAACATTCTAGAGGAGGCTGGGAGGGTGTACCCCACCTCTTCACACCTGCCTTTCCTGTGGAGTGGTGGGGTAGGCCACAGTGTCGCATGATACATGTAATAACCCTCTCCTGACTCCTAACTACCACACACTACCTGTTCAACACAAAGGTGTTGGGAAATAGACAATAGGCTTATTGCAATGCAGTATTGCATGCTAGTTGATGGCTGTCAATTGTTGATGATGAAACCACCCAACCCTACTACAGAGTGGACACTACGATGACTCTGGTCAGAACAATGCACAACATAGGCAGTAGGAAATAGGGGGCCATTTTAGCTTCAATCTTAACCCTCTACCCTATGGCACTGCAGTGAGTTCTGACCTCAACATGGCCACTGTGTGCTGCGTGGTGCAAAGCAGTCCTGCCGGAGCGGTCCGCCACGTTCAGGCTGCTCAGCTTGGGGATAAGGGCCTCGGCACATCTGGTGGCCCGGTTGGCTGCCGCCACGTGCAATGGCGTCTGCCAGAATTTGTCCCGCGCATTGACCTCCGCATCCTGCCTAAGCAGCAGCCCAACAGCCTTCTGGGAAAGATGTAGGGAAAATAAACGAAAATAAAGGAATCCATTAAATTACTGAAACATCTCCATTAAATTGGAATCCATTAAATTATTAAAACATCTCCATTAAAATGGAATCCACTAAATTATTAAAATATCTCCATTAAATTGGAATACATTAAATTATTAAAACATCTCCATTAAATTGGAATACATTAAATTATTAAAATATCTCCATTCAATTGGAATCCATTAAATTATTACAATATCTCCATTAAATAGGAATGCATTAAATTATTAAAATATCTCCATTAAATTGGAACCCATTAAATTATTAAAATATCTCCATTAAATTGGAATCCAGTAGATATGTCACCCTCTGTATGCACAACGTAATCTTTCTTCACATGTGCAGTGACCTCTTCTATGACGTGTACAGCTGATTCTCAGAATCTTGCACACTAATGCAGTGTTAACGAGCCCACACTACTGCACTGTCTGAGACAAGGGTTACATTCTTTCAGGTACGTTTTACATTGCTGGGTGTGAATATATTCTATGACATAATATTTCGGTTAATTAGCAAATAGTAACCTAAAGCAAAGTGTGATTGTATCATTTCTAACTTGTTAACAATTTCTGCTAGCTTGTTTCTGCCACCATGTGCATTGGAACTTGACTGATCATGCCAAATGAGGAGTGCTGATCTATTTCCCTTAATTTTTTATAAAGCTGTGTTCTTTGCTAATACTGTGGCAAGTCATATGTCAAGACTGTCACAAAGATGCAGAATGAAAGTGCTCAAAGTTCCCTCAGAGCTCACAACAAGCAACTCCAGACATGAGTCTGACACACACTGCAGATGAGCGTTGGACCGGATAAGGTATTTGCAATGATGACAGATGATTCTGTGTACATCAATGCTGCCTAGTCTTATGTGGAAGATGCTTAGCCTCACATCACACTCATTGGCTGTGCTCCTCATGCATTGGATCTGCTCCTCAAGGACATCATGGCAATGAAAACAATGGATACACTCTACAAGAGAGTTAAGGAATTAGTTGGGGTGGTGTTATAATTATGTTTGACCCTCTCCTGGAGGGGAAGGATTCTCTCCAAGAAATGGCCATAACAAAATCTGCAGATATTGACAGCCACATCAGGAGGATCCTAGTGGATGAGATGTTTTGGCCACCAAAAGTGGTAAGCAGACCGAAACTCCAGAAACCATAGAATCACCCAGGACGATGCCATCCTGTCTAATGTTTGGCCTCTGCTACAGACAGTACAGATGAAACGTGTATTGCCCTGCCCATTTCACTGCTGCTCCAAGCAGAGGAAACCGCGGTTCTGAAATGCATCAAAAAACATGAAGACTTCTGCAAGAAGCGCGTACATCCTGCAGCAGGACCCCAAGCACGCTGGCAGGAGCATCCTACTGTATCATCATAATCGCCCCACCACCTTGGCATGGATCAACGCAAGGTTCTTGGCAGTCTGGCCAAGTACACGTCCAAGTATTATGAAAAAATGTGCAACACAATAGCTAGCTAACTGTAAAATTCTTAAAAACTATTATTGTCAAACAAAACCAACACAGGGACAAGATGGAGCAGGAAGGAACAGTGCTGTCATTCTGAAGATTTTTTAAAACAATTAAACATTTACGCTCAAAACAGTTGGTCACGCAATGATAGTCTTACTTCGTTCCGTGAGGCAGCTGCCCGATGCAGGGGAGTGAGCCAGCCTTGGTCCTTAGCATTAATACTAGCACCTGAGGAAGAGAGAGAGGGTTAAATTCTGGTTGCATATTCTAACAGATATGATTAAATGTTATTCTATGCAGGGTTGCAAATGGAGGATGTGCATTATAAGTTAACCTTTTTGTTTTACTGTTTGTCAATCTTGCAGAATTTATATGATTGATTGAGTCAATGAGGAGGGAGGAGCTTACATCCCAACTATGCAGTCACCAAATTAAAGAACAAACAGTAACGGTAATGGTTAAGAGTAGGTTTAGGGTAAGGTTAAACTTTAGAGTAGGAAAAAGCAGTAACCCTGGTCAAATGTCCTTTCAGTGCATGTCCTTTCAGTACTTGTTTGAAATGTAAGCGCCGCCCTCAACATGGAGTTATCCAATCACATTATATATACCTTGTGGGCAGATCCGCCTCCAGAAGATTCAGGACAACAACAAAATAACAGCCTTCTACATTTGTGCCAAAATAATTAAATTGCAAATTTAACTGAAAAAATGTTTAACTGTTGTTTAGAGAGGCCTTTTTCTCTTGAACCATATACAGTAGTCCATAACCTAGACACTTAACCAAAGTTACGATATATTGCCACATATTCTGTCAACTAAAAAAATGACAAGAAGGTTTCAGTAACTCTGGTAAATTACCAGTTGCTTTGAAAATATTATGTTACAATATGTCAGAGATAGGAAGGAGTGAATTATGCAAATCACTCTGAAAAGTGTCTTTCTCAAGTTGAAGAATTTTACCTGAATTAATGAGGAGGTCCATAATGTGAACATCGCCCAAACACGCAGCAGCATGTAAGGGGGTACGGCGTTCTTGGTCCTGAGCAGAGACAACAGACAAGAGACTCTCAAAAACAGACACTCAACAACCTGCCCACTTGACCCCATCCACTCTTCCTTTCTCCCGAGTAGCTCTGGAGACCTCCCATGACTTACTTCCTTCATCAAGTCATCCATGAACAGCGTCTGATTCCCCTCTGACTTGGTCCATTAGATATTAATGCAAAGATATGCCTTTTATATAAATCTGTTGGTTTGTTTAATGATTACCATATTGCAATATAACAATTTAGATAGGCCTGACTTCAGAAAATATATCGACAAACATTTGAGCTACTAGGTTCTATTATTGGATCATTATTGTTAATATGTAAATGCCTTGTGAAGACATTGTTGGAGTTAAGGTACGTGCAGAGGACATCATCTATAGCAGTACCACATTAAATAAGACAGGACACATTTAATGTTCTCCAACATAATCTATTCCCACTTAAATGAGTCTTAATTGTAGAGAAAACAAAACAAATGGTATTCTCAAGAAAGCTGTGCCTCAGTCACACTGGAAAACAAGCCCATAGTGGTACAAGTACTCTCTGGATTTAACCTAGATGAAGCAATGTCCATAAAGACCCACTGCCACATCTTAATAAAAAGCTGAAACTCAAGCTGGGCTTATTATTGAAGAACAAGTCTTGTTTTTCAGTTCAAGCTAGAAAATACCTTGTTGCTGCCAATTTTGTTTGATTACACAGATTTCCGGTATATGAATGCACAATGTCTTGCCCGCACACTCTAGAAACACTTGTTGCTCTTAGAAATGTAACAAACAAGACCTCTTACACCTCACTGTGCTTTATATCAGTAGGCATGATTAACATCCTAAACTGTTAGAGGACACTAGTAAATCTTTATCTATAAAACTATCTTAAGGGACCTGTCAATACACTACATTCACGTTTCCATATAAGTTCCCAAAACTGACCAAAACGGACCGAGTAAGTGGAGCCAGCCAAGAAGAGTGAATGTCTCCGACCGACCAACCACCCGTTGTTAAATAGCATAGTGGTTAGAGACACAGACCTGCAACCAATAGGTCCTGGTTTTGAATCTCGTCACAGTCAAAGCAAATTATGCACTGGCCTTTGTTCCGGATAGATACAAACTTCGCTGGCTACAGCCTTCAGTAGCTGCGTTATAGTAAGCCTAAAATAAAACTGTTCACGGTGATGTTGTGACTATTGCTGGTGGATTTTCGAAGTTCGCATCCATGCATGCTTTTTGGGTCAGGAAAGACAAAAACTTCGCTGGCAACAACCTTCAGTACTTACGTTATAGTAAGCCTAATATAAAACTGTTTATATTGCGACTATTTCTGGTGGATTTTCGAAGTACATTTCCGTGCATGATTTTTGGGGTAATAGGACTATAGGCTAGATAAAAACCCCTTGGGCAGTAAAATAGTAGGGGTTTCCACGATTCTCTCGTCTTTTCATTTGACAAAAAAGTCTGTTATCGTCACCTATATTGATATTTATTGTATCAATGTCATTCACGAATGAAAGAAATACGAAAGTTTTTGCGTCATGAAATAGCTTTGGGTGTGTTAAGTTCAAGTTGTAAGTTAGATACTAGTAAGCCTATTACTAATAAGCTGTTAAAACGGCCTGTGGCAAAAGCCATACATTTCATAGATGCTATTTGTGTTGGAGGTAAACTTAATAAGAAACGTTTGTCAGTTCAACACAATGCTTAATGGTGTCTAGTGAAATATTCAAACTTGGCATGATGTTAATGCGTGACAAAATGATCTAATGTCGAGATGCTATACCGACACTGGGCAAACATATAGTTGGGTTAAAGTCACAGCAACTCACATGGGAGACCCGAGTTCGAATCCAGTGAAAAATTAAAAGTTAAAAGGTTTATTTGTCATTTGCAATAACAAGTTACGGCAATGAAATGCTTGGTTTTCCTACTCCCGAGAGTGCAGTTTAAAGTTAAAAAGTAACAGTAATTATAATTTAAAAAAATAAGATAACACAATCAATCAGTAATAACACTATACAAAAACACACATCAATAATAATAACTATACAACTATACAACCGTAGCGCAATGTAAAAGTGACAGGTATGCATGATATAAGTGGCAGATGTGCATGATATAAAGTGACAGGTGTGCATGGACTATGGATGGAAGGGAAGAGGGGTTCCCGAGTTGAGCAGCCTTACAGCCTAAGGAAAGAAGCTATCCCGTAGCCTGTTTGTTTTGGACTGAATACTCCTGTACCTTCTGCCTGACGGCAGCTTGTACAGTCCGTGGCATGGGTGGCTGGGATCTGTAATGATCTGTTTGCTCCTCCTCCTACACCTCTCTGTGTAGAGATCTTGCAGGGATGGCAGGTCAGACCTTGTGATGCTCTCTGCTGTTTTAATCACCCTCTGAAGTGCTTTGCGGTCGAGGGCGGTGCAACTGCCATACCAGGCGGTGACACAGCCGGTCAGGATACTCTCAATAGTGCATCTGTAGAAGTTGGTGAGTATCCTGGAATCCATGCCAAATCTCCTTAATCGGCGTAGGAAGAAGAGCCGTTTCCTGGCCTCCTTCACCACGACGTTAGAGTGATGAGACCAGGTCAAGGTCCGCACCACCTGGGGTCTGCCCGTCAGGAAGTTCAGGATCCAACTGCACATAGTGGGGTCGAGACCCAAATCCCTGAGCTTAACCGCCACCTTGTGGGGCACAATGGTGTTGAAGGCTGAGCTATTGTCAATGAACAGAATACTCACATGTGTTCCTTTTGTCCGGAAGAGAGAGTGCAGAGTGGAGGGTCAGAGCGATGGCGTCCTCTGTGGATCTGTTTTGTCTGTAGGCAAACTGTAGCGGGTCAAGTGTTGCAGGCATGGAGTCTGTGATGTGTGTTTTAACTAGCTGCTCAAAGTACTTCATGATGATTGGTGTGAGTGCTAAGGGCAGTAGTCATTCATGCAGAGGACTTTTTGCTTTTTTGGCACAGGAACAATGCTGGACTTTTTGAAGCAGGTGGGGACCACTGAATGACGTAGCGATAGGTTGAAGATATCAGTAAAGACATCAGCCAGTTGGTCAGCACAGACCTTGAGAACACGGCCTGAGATGTTATCTGGTCCAGGAGCCTTGCGGGTGTTAATCCTTTTTAGGGCTTTACAGACATCTGACTTGGTCATTTGGAAAGGGCAGCCATCCTGGTCCATTTGAGTATCCATGCCAGGGATGATGCACTCAAAGCAAGCATAGAAAGAGTTCGGTTCCTCTGGGAGAGAAGCCGACACTTCCCCCACACTACCTGTATTGCCTTTATAGTCAGTGATGGTTCTCAGACCACTCCACATGTTCCTGGTATTGGAGCCCAGGTAGAGAGATTCTACTTTGACTCTGTAGTTACTTTTTGCAGTTTTTATTGCCTTCCTGAGATCACTAGGATTTCTTATGATTGTCCATGCTGCCGGAGTTGAATGCTGCAGTCTGTGCCTTTAGCATGGCACGGATACCACTGTTGACCCACGGTTTTTGATTAGGAAATGATTTTGTAGTTGTACGTGGTACAACGTCATCAATACATTTGCTAATAAAACCGATCACTGACTCTGTGTATTCATTGATATTTCCTCCAGACGCCTCTCGGAACATTTCCCAGTCTGTGGTGAGAAAACAGTCACGTAAATCGGCGTCCGATTCGTCCGTCCATCGTTGAATGGACCTCGTCACTGGCTTCTCTTGTTTTAGCCTCTGCCTGTAAGCAGGGAGCAACAGTATCGACATGTGGTCTGATTTGCCGAAAGCAGGACGGGGGAGGGCCTTATATCCGTGAGGAAATGGAGAGTAGACATTGTCCAGAGTGTTTTTCCTGCGTGTCGGGAAGTTGATGTGTTTTTTAAACTTCGGTAGGACTCTCTTCGAAGGCAACAACATTTATCAGTTCTAATTGTGGGTCGGCTGAACTAGGCTTGCCTGGTTCCCTTTCTGGTTATATAACGTACCCAATACAAGGAGAGTCTGGTAAGAGTGCTTTAAGCCGTGCAGCCTCATCACCTTGAAATAAGTTGCAGAAAAACCTGAAATTACATTATTATTTTCCAACCACAAATTGGAGGGCTGCTGAACACAAAATGTTTTCAAATCTGCTTTAAAAACAAAGTATAATGTTTTTAAACATGGTAACTCCCCTCCTCCATAATCAAAATTACCTTCCAATCAGGCTTTAAGAAAGGTCATAAGATACATTTCTGAACATAAGATACATTTCTCTGTTTCAAAGTGTTTCCACTCGGCCAAAGCTGACTCTGTTCTACTACCCCTAGATCGATCTGCGGACTTTAACAAGGAACCATCAAATGCTCCCCTCCAACCTCTCAGCGTTAGGGGTTTCAGGCTTCGCAATCTCGGCAGGTTCATACTCCATAACAAACATCCCAATTGTGGGAACAGCTTCCTCCTGACGCTAAGACAGCAGTCCCTCTTTGTCCAACTTTTGTAACATTGGAAAACCTACCTCCTCAAAGACTTATAAATAAGAAGACCTACCAATCTTGAAGAGCTTCTTTAAGAAGTACTTCAGACCCCACCATGAAGCATGCGTGACATCTCCACATCGCTAAAAAAAGCACTAAATGATGTTGGCAGAAGGTAGTTTATGTTGGAATTGTATACTACAGACCGTTATAAGTATAGATATTCTCTATATGAAGGGATGTCATCAGACATGCTAAATAGAGGGGTGTCAACTGGGTATGGAAGTCACTATACCCTAGCTCAACAGCTACAAACCGGCTTAGAATAAACAGGTATTAGACAGGTATTGACAGGAGCTTGTCGGTGAATAGCGAAACACTTTTCACAAAAAGATGACAAGGATGGGCTATGGTGTTTAATTCGATTTCCAATGAACATACAGCTGCAAACCTAGAGGTTATCAAACGTTTTCCACTCAGACTCCCCCTTCATGTGAAAACAGACAGGCTGTTTCTAGCTGTGGAGAGCAACTGATTCCTTGAATCTAATGCCAGATGGTCACAGAAACAACACTTCAATTATGCAGCCATAATCCAGCATTCTGTATAACAATCATCTAATAAGTTCTGTAGAAATCTCAAACTTCTTACTTCAAAACAAAAATAGTCTTGCCTCAAATTCACACAGTATGCTGGATAGCATAATTTTACCTGAAATTAGGTGCATGCCCAAAATGTGAACAGGTTGGTAGGTCTGAATAAGACCTATTCGTCTTACTTTACCAGTTGCACAAGTGTCCCCGCCATGTCCCTTTTTTAATATAAAGCTCCAGAAAAAATTAAGAGACCACTGCACCTTTTTCTTTCCTTTCCAAAAAGTTGAAAAAGAAAGTTTTGAGTGAGGAACAGAAGCGTTCAATTTGCAGTGGTCTCTTAAATTTAACCCTTCTGTTCCTCACTCAAAACCTTCCTTTTCGACTTTTTTGGAAAGGAAAGAAAAAGGTGCAGGGGTCTCTTAATTTTTTCCGGGGCTGTAGATGTACTTACTACAACAGTGGCATCCTCATTATTTTCATGCTTTTTGAAGAATGTCCTTTCAAAAAGTCACCAGAATTGAACAGAATCAGTCCTTCTACAAACAAATTATCCCATGGAGGACACCAGACACACAACCCTCTGCAATTTTTCCCCATGGCAAAACATTTTCTACAGGAAAAACTGATGCTTTCCTTGGATTACATGCCAGCCACCATCCTCCAAAATATTTAAAAAGGTCTGTAGCCCATAGCCCATCACTTCTGAATGTCTTCTGCACAAAAGCATATATTTTTTGGGGGGAGATTTTTCACAAAAAATTACCATTTGGGGTAAGGTCTGATGGGTTTTTTTGTCAACCGGTCATGAGATCCACAACAACATCTCTAACCTGTTAACTGACCCTGTTCTCTGCACCGGAATGTGTGTGCACAGTGTAAACTAGTGAATGACTCATGACAGGGGAAGGGAAGGAAGGCGTGTGGGGAATGAAGGCTAAGGTCCAGTCCTCACCCTTACAGTCCTAGTAAGGAAATAGCTATCTTAGGGAATCTCAATTGCATACTCCTTACATCCTCTCTACTTGTCTACATATAAAAACCCACTGGTGAAAGCTAGAGGACTCTTCCTTCTATATTCTCCACACACAAATGCATATTAGTAATTTTTTATTTTTGCATTGCTAGAACAGAACGTCTTCTTTTAATAGAAGTATTGACTGAATAGCGCCAGGCCACTGACCAGAAATGAATATTGACAGAGCTATAATACATGATCTCAGAAAAATAGACTCCATTGCAAATGTAAAGTATATTTACATAAACTTTTAAAGTGGAACTGAAAGCATTTTAACAACAAAATCATATTAAAACATCTTTAAATAAGATGAGAAGCAATCAAATACATGGGGTCATTAGTACACTTTGATACAAATTCTATAGCAATGAAGAGTAGAAAAGTGGACAGGCTTTCTGACAAAAAGACACTGCAGTAAATAGGCCTAAAGAAATGTGTCAGTCTTAAACCGGACACAGCTGTGTGCCACAGCCAATCAGAGCTAAAGAGGGACCTTTGACACATGGGGCAACTCATTCACTTCAAAATCAACCATGTGTTTACAGGCAGTAGCAAAATCGCAACTTTAGATTAGAAAGCATCTTTTAAAGTCACATATCCCATGAATGTTTTACAAATGTGTAAACGGCACAGGAGTCCTCTTAAATTTGGGAACATACTAAGCTTGTCTTGACCAAAGAACAGGTAGGCTCATTCTCCATCAGTTGCAGATATCAACAACATAAGCTCAACTAGCCAGAGCAAGATTACTGTAGCTAAAATCTGACCAGGGAACAGTACTTTTGGGATGGTTAAATAAATAGCTAGCTAGCTCCAAAAATAGATCCGTTAGCCACGATATTACTGATATAGCATCACTGGCCTCACAAGTTTCATTTTGTCCAGCATTATTTCGTTCATTTTGTTCAATATCTTGAGTCATTTAAACTGAAAGTGCATAAACCCCAAATGCCACTGGCTGTAGTCATTTGTGGTGGAGGTAAACTTAATAAGAAACGAAATATTCAAACTTGGCATGATGTTAACGCGTGACAAAATGAACTAATGTCGTGATGCTATACCGACACCATACAAGCGTAAAGCAGCGTGGTGTAGCGGTTAATGACACAGCCACTCACATGAGAGACCTGGGTTCGAATCCAGTGAGGGCGTTAACCACGTTTATCACATTTAATTGTGGGCCGGCTGAACTAGGCTCGCCTGGTTCCTTTTCTGGTTTTTCCTTCTTTTTTTTTTTAATGAAGGCAAGTGTTGTGGACAAATTAAAGACACCCCAGAGATAGTACAAAACAAACTGCAAAGAATTGCTTCTTGCAACGATAAACAAGTTTACTGTACCTTTCCACTAGCAATTGGTCATACTTTTCAGCAGCAAACAGCTCAAATTCTTTGTTTGAGGACTGGCCTCCATCAACTGCTGTTTTCAGCTCTCGCCATATGTTTGGAATGTGATTTGGACCTTGACTTTTCAATGGGCTACTGCAGAAATCCAGGGACTCTTCTTGGACTAAACCGAGGTGCTGCATATTTTCCTAAAATCTTACGGGCAGTGTTCCAGAGGTTATCTAAAATAATTCCACAGAGTAGTACTGTTTTTTGTTTAAATTAGGCTATTATCATAGATTGCCTTTTATAAGTACATAAGCTGTTCTATTATTCAGCTGCCTCATTACAGGAGTTACATGTTCAACATCACAACTTTTTTTTCTCCATCTATGCACCCTCCAAGCCTTTCTTGAATCATTGCTTGCACGTTTTATTCCTTCTAGTAGTGCCTTTGCATATAGCTACATCACTGAGTAAAGAGTATTCACTAGTGTTGTTTGTATTAAGCACTTGATAATAATGGTAGTTAAGTCAGCAGCAAAAATTACATAAATGTGCAAATTTGATACAACGCTGATTGAAAGCATTCACTCCGCAATTTGAGACCCTTTCCTCGCCACTGTGGACATTCCTTTCCCCCATTTACACAACAGTATTCACATTATGCGCCCTCACCTGACCCTATCTCAGTTCCTGTGAAACTGAAAGTGTGTGTGTGTGGGTGTGTGTGTGTCTCTTTAACTTGACTGCCAGCTGGTCAGATTACCACAGGGTTGAAGAAGTGAGGGACCTGACCTGAACAACCATAAACTTGGATGGAAGAAGATTTGTTAAATCCCTCACTACTAAGCCTCTCCAACTATCAATCAGTCAACGATAAGCTTCTTCCCCTTGCCCTGAAACACATGGGCCATATGCACTACCAACCACACAAAGACAAAGGGGGGTTCTTGAAGAGAATTATGTGCAAGTGTTGGAAGCTTTGACCAAGAATATGAAGTGTGAAATACTGTGGGGATAAGATTACAGCTCTAGACGGCATGATTGATTTAGTGGTGTTAACTATATCTGACTCAGTTTTGACTGTGTGGTGTCAACTATATCTGATTCACAGTTGACAGGAAGTTTAAAACCTAAGTTCACTTGTCATGTACACAGGACGTCAAAGTGAGAAGAGGATTCAAGATGTAATCCCTTGCTGATTAACTCACTAGGCCATTAACAAAGTGTCACATATTGGTGCTGTAGGAGATATGGAGCAAGTGCATTCCCACTGGGCCATGTTCATGTGTGTTGACTGCTTACCAGTGCATTGACTTCTTCATTCTTGTGCAACAAAAACTTAACTTCTTCAGCATTTCGGCCAAATATAGCCTGGACCAGCGGAGTCTGAAAGAAAATATAAATGGGTTTGTTGTTCAATAACAAAACCGACACATGTGCAACTAATTGTTAAAACGGACAGGGTTTACAGATTGTTGACAACATGTAAACTATATCATCATAACAAATGGTGGTTAGCTAACAAGTTACTTTTGGCCATATTAGAATACACATGACATTTGTCAAAACACAATAGAAGCAATGGTATCAATGAAAACTGTTGAAAAAGCCGCGAAAAAACATACAATATGGAGAAACGAGACACCTACGATTCCCTACATGGCAGCTTCTTGTTACTGTTGCTAGTTACCAGAGCATTCAGTCATAACATCATGTTTTGCTAAACAGAAACAAAGACAAACATTAAAGAACCTACTACAACTTTGTCTAATATAACTTTTTTTAATGTTCCCTACCTCTTTCATTCAGTTTGTCAAAATATGTATGACGCTAAACAGTTCATTTGGAGGAATTACATCCCCGTTTCCAAAAAAGTTGGGACGCTGCATAAAATGGAGATAAAAACAGAATGCAATGAGGTGCAAAACATTTAAACCCTATATTCAACAGCAAATAGTACAAAGATAATATGTGAATGTTGAAACTGAGAAATGCTATTGTTTGTTGAAAAATATATGCCCACTTTGAATTTGATGCCAGCAACATGTTTCAAAAAAGCTGGGACGGGCAACAAAAGACAGGAAAAGATGTGTAATGCAAAAAAAACCTGGCGGAACATCTCACAACTAATTAGGTGAATTGGCAACATGTCAGTAACATGATTAGGTATAAAAAGAGCATCCCAGAGAGGATGAGTCTTTAAGAAGTAAAGACGGGAGGGGTTCACCACTCCATGCTGGCAAATTGTGCAACAATTTAAGAATAATGTTTCTCAACATAAAATTGCAAAGAGTTTGGGGATGTCATCTACGATCCATGAGTCATCATAGTGCACTTAATTTATTAGATTTGACAGTTTTAATACTCATCACTGCATTCTTTACCAGACAGTTGGCTGAACATCATTAAAGACATGTAGACTACTGCATTACTCTCTGTGTGTTTACAAAGCCCTTCTCCATAGACTTCCAACTTACTTGTCATCTCTGTTGCAGCTCAGATTTTCGGATTATAACAACAGGTCACATTACTGACCCCTTTGGTAAACACTGAACTTGGTTGATCTGCTTTTTCATGCTTAGCGCCCAATGTTTGGAATGGCATCCAGTCGGTACTTTGTTTGGATGCCTTAGTGCCCTTGGATCGGTTTGTTTTAATGGCTAAGGATTTTTATATTGACAAATGTGTATGTTTTAACTAACTGTGTATGTCTATGTATTTTCTATTTATGTGCCATTTGTTTAGCTGTGTTCCCAGGGCACACTTGTGAATGAGACTCAGGTCTCAAAGTGGACCCCCAGCTAAAATTGTTTTTAAAAAATAATAAAATGAGCTATATCATTAAAAGATTCAGAGAATCCGGAGAAATCTCTGTATGCCAGGGACAAAGCCAAAAACCAATATTGGATGGCCGTGATGTTCAGGCCCTCAGGCGGCTCTGCATTAAAAACAGACATGATTCTGTAGTAGAAATCACTTCATAGGTTCAGGAACACTTCTGAAAAGCATTGTCTGTAAACAGACTTTGTCGCTGCATCCACAAATGCAAGTTAAAACTCCACCATACAAATAAGAAACCATACATAAAACAAGATTCAGAATCGCTGCTTCCTTCTCTGGGCCGGATCTCATTTAAGAGGGACTGAGGCGAAGTGCAAATCTGTCCTGTGGTCTGATGAATCAAGATTTGAAATTATCTTTGGGATCATGGATGCCGCATCCTCTGGGCTAAAGAGGAGAGGGACCATCTGGCTTGTTATCAGCACACAGTTCAAAAGCCAGCATCGGTGATGGTATGGGGGTGCATTAGTGTACATGGCATGGGTGACTTGCACATCTGTGAAGGCAGCCTTAATGCTGAACAATATATACTGGTTTTGGAGCAACATATGCTGCCACCCAAACTGTCTTTTACAGGGAAGCAGCCTTGCTTATTTCAGCAAGACAATGCCAAACCACATTCGGCACCAATTACAACAGCATGGCTCTGTAGTAAAAGAGTGTGGGTGCTAAACTGGCCCGCTTGCAGTCCAGTCTTGTCACCCATTAAAAACATTGGGCACATTATGAAACGAAAAACACGGCAAAGGAGACCCTGAACTGTTGAGCAGCTGAAATGCTATAAAGCAAAAATTGGAAAACATTTCACTTTCAAAAATGCAGCAATTTATCTCCTCAGTTCCCAAACACTTACAGAGTGTTGTAAAACAAGAGGTAATGCAACACAGTGGTAAACATGCCCCTGTCCAACACAGTGGTAAACATGCCCGTGTCCAACACAGTGGTAAACATGCCCCTGTCCAACACAGTGGTAAACATGCCCCTGTCCAACACAGTGGTAAACATGCCCCTGTCCCAACTTTTCTGAAACATGTTGCTGGCATCAAATTCTAAATGGGCATGTATTTTTCCAAAAACAATAACATTTCTCAGTTTCAACATTTGATATGTTGTCTTTGTACTATTTTCAATAAAATATAGGGATTAAATTATTTGCACATCATTGCATTCTGGTTTTATTTGCATTTAAGCAGTGCCAATGTTTTTGGAAACGGGGTTGTAATATATGCAGTCTCTCCAGGATTCCACACAGAATGGGTATGATATCTGCTGGCTAAAATGCTACATTTTGCTGCATAAATTATGTAATTTTTCATGTCAATGTTCAATGATTTTACACTTTCTATTGCTGGGGGAGAGTGGGGATAAATTTGTCATTTGATTAGTCATTAGATACTAATTGCATTTCGTTGTACTGTACTTGTTCAATGACAATAAAGTTGAATCTAATCTAACCTAAATTACTCATTTGGATGCAGGAGATGATAGTCATGATAACATGAGGGCCAGATTTGAAATGCTGCTAGGACATCTCTAATTTTTCACGGCAATATGCAATGATTTTATTCAATTTGTCAAAAAATGCACAGTTGAAAGCAAATGTTTTAGCATTGTGGCTTGACAGAACCATATTGTTCAGTACATGTGTTGTGATCGGTTGAAATTGAGCCCTTTTGTGCACTGCACTGATGTAATAATATGACGTTTGGACAGGTTTGTGCAGATACTGTGTTGTGATTTATCAAATATGAGAGGGTTCACAAACATGATAAGTGCCACGAAATATTTAGTGACCAGAATCAGGACATCAATTTAACATCCCATCCGAAAGAGTGCACCCTTTGCAGTGCAATGTCCCCTTCACAGCCCTAGTGTATTGAGATGTGATATTTAGACCAAAGGGAAGAGTGTCTCCCACAGGCACTCCAACACCACTTCCATGAAAGACATGGCCGGATCCTTCTTAGCTTAATATGCAACCAGCCACCGTAGACAGACTCTGATGTCAGAAATAATTTATTTCTAGTGTCTAAATGCGTACTATAACTTGAATGCTTGAATCCATATTTCGTTTACGTTATATATGACGTCATAGCTTCTGTCCATCAGCACTATGTAAAATTGTGGCGATTGAGTTTTAAACAGCTACACGGCCTTCTGCTCCATCGTATAATCTCCGTGACGTTGTCAGCCAACTCGTATATACTGAGTTCAAATAATTACAATGTTCAGATGGTGCATTTACAAGTGACATGATGATTGATCATCGTGTTAATATAAAAAATGCTTAGTGGTCTAATTTCAAACTTCTTAGAAATGTTCTACTTCAACAACCATAACGCAATGCAAGACAAGAGGGTAATTATAGAGAGGTGCCGAGCTCTGGGAATTACATTATACCCTAAAGATGTGAGGATTCCCATAGCACGGGATGGCTATATTGCATTAGATACACAGTCAGTACAGTAGTTACTTCATTGAGAATTACCACCAGCATAGCACATCTTTCTAACTAGATAACTGCGTGTACCGGACGCACGCCGCACTTGATTGGAACTGAAAAACGCCTTATCACGGCGCAGTTATTCGATCATATCTAGATTAAATTTCTGTAAAATATGCAACTAGTTACTTCTGAAACTATATCTAAATGGCTAGTTACAGCAGCGGATTGCTAATGCTACTCCATACAGTAGTTAGCTAACGTAATGTTTGATGCAGACTGGCTGTTACAACTACGTAGCCTGATTCACAGTTAGTTACCAAAAGCAGATAGCTAAGACGAAGGTGTTCCTTGTTTATAGTTGGTCATTAATGCCTGGTCCAGCTGTTCGTGTTGGATATCATACAATCTAAACTGTTTAACTTGCCAGTTAGCTAGCAGGCTGGCTACTAATCTAAATGTGTAATCGACCGTGCCGATGCTAGCTAGCTAGTTATTGCTAATCTAACTAGCAAGCTAACGTTAGCTTTAGTATGGGATGCTAGCTTAGACTGGTGTATAAATCCTCCATTGCCAAATTGTTTTGTCATTACTAAGCGAAAAAGTCAGTATGAACATTTATTGCCAACTACAGTTAACCTCATAACTGCATATAAAATGTGACCAGACTGCACAGAAATATGGCAACAAAAAACGTAGCTTGCAAGACATAACGACGTTAGCGTAGTTAGCCATCTATCGAACCCGCCCGCCTCATAAGGAAATGGTGATAAAGAAAGCAACGGTTTCCAGAAGGTATGCCGTAGATTCATAGCATTACAATTCTGATTACCTACCTGGTCTGTTATGTTTAGTATTCCCATCTCCCAGTCAGTCAGGCCGAAGCTCCTTCATTAGGATCGAGTGGAGATGTAACTGCGATATTTTTTATTATATTGGTAATTATTCTGGGAAGGGTTTGTCCTGTGTCCGTCTGTGCTCGCCGTTGTTTATTGCTGTGATAGTGGTGCGTATTGAACGACGGCACTCACACCGTAAAACTATGTGCAGCAGTGACATACAGTGGTTACATTGCATAGTGCGCCACAATGTATCCATTATAGGCATGTCATTGATTCATCATATTGGGCATTTTAGAGTAGTAGTGTAACAAACGCCTGTCTTCTAATACTTTTTCATGTTTAAGGCCGTTTCTAATAATAATAATAATACATTAAACTTATATAGTGCTTTTCTAGGACCCCAAGACGCTCTACATTAGGTACAGAACAAAACAGTTTCTGTTCTGCTCAAACTCTAAATTAATCTCAAACCACACCTCTATGATTGACAGTGTTCTCATATATTTGTGTTATTTAAAGTTGCTGTTTGGACTTTAGCCATTCACAACATTTGTTTTAAGCTCCCATTGGATGTGTAATGTGTTGTTTATATGTGCATTTTCTAAAAAGGGAACCGCTATCATACCCCAGATAGCCATGAATGTCTAAGTTTGAAAAAGAAGGGTTTTAATGACATCAGGCAAATAAGCACATACGATTTAGTACACAATTTTCGGGGACAATTTTTGGCTCAACAGTGCCACTTTTACAACCAGTGGCCAAAAATCACAGATAGCATCTTTAACGTTGTGTTTTTTGCTGTTTTTGTATTTCGTAGTTCTTAAGCAACATGTGCACAAACTGAGATATGTTGACTAGAAAACTCACATTGTAACACTCGGTGGATTGGCTGACCGGCTGAATGTGCTAAGTTTGTTTGAAAATGATGTACAGTTATGATTGATTGGAATATACATTTGATAACTACACTTCTTATTTCATCAATCTTATTTATTTACATTTCAGATTTCCACAGCTGGGAAAGTACCTTCTGACATTATAGTGGTTGTCACTGCTGTCTATGCATCTTGCTAAAATAGAGTAGTTCCTGTGTCTTCTAGTACCTAGAAATGTTATTACAAAAGTTGACACAACATGGAGTATTTTCTATGCATAGTATGCCAATGGACTCTATTCAAGTGAATTGTCATTTAGATATAGCTGTTTCGATAAAATAGTTTATGATAATTATAGATCTGTGTGTCAGGGGGGTGATCATGTTTTGGCACAGCAAATTGTCAAAGGTTAAACATCACTAAACAATCCTTATCGGAAAACTGACAAAAATATACGCAGAAGAATTAGTGAGGTATCAGTGTCTCCTGTTGGTATTTCCTTTGTTCTGAGCCACCTCAAATAACTCTGCTTTTATTTGTAATCATGCTGAGATGTTGTGCTTTGTTTAATTTAAATTCTGTGTTATGTTGTTTAATATACACTATTTTATAACTTACAGCACTGTATAGTCTTATATCTGACACCACCATGTGGCAAAAATGTTGAAGACTGAAAACCGAGATTCTGAAGTACTGTAGACTACCATATGGCATTTGTGCCCCCAATCTGATCTTCATCATTTAAAAAAAACCCAAATACACTAAATATAATCTGATCTTTAACCTGGTCTACAATTTACAAAATATAATACCAGAAACTCTAACAAAAAGTGAAAAATGTTCATACTGTTTTCATTCATTTAAAAGGTTATGCAACACATAACTCCCCTGCGTAAAAGCAATTGAGAATATGTTCTCAGTCAACAAACATAGTAAATTCAATAAATAATACACATTTTTGGAATGTAGAGGGTAATGTTAGTCCTACAGAAAACACAGATCAGATAACTTGTCAAATCAATGTATCTATTCCTAAATTACCGTTATGGTAATTAGGCAACAGTCCTCTAACAAGTGTCACCCTCTGCTAGGCTAGGACAATGTAATTAGGCAAGCAAATCTTTTTCTTAAGTTGGACTGTGCATAATATTTGGAAAAATTATTTTAAATCATACAGCTTGTTGCAGTTGGAAATTGTGGGAATGGAATCCAGGTCTATTGTGTGAAAAACATTTTATTCTTATTTAAGTAGGTTGACTGAGAACACATTCTTATTACATTTACAACCTGCCCTGAAGAATAGTTATGGCGGGAGAAACTGGATGAATCAGCCAATTAGAAACTGGGGATAATTACGTTAGTGAGCTTGTATGAGGACCAGGACATTAACAACTCTAATCTTAAAAAGTGCCTCAGGATTTTTAATGACCTGCTTTAATTCCCATCTGAATGAAGCCACCATACCCTAGACTAGAGCACTGGTCTCAGACCAGAAAATAATGACCAATTCCAAAATCTGGTATGCAATCCAGTGTTTTCAATGTATTCAGACCCCTTCACTTTCTCTATATTATTGCACAGACTTATAATTTATGAAATATGTTTACCATCAATCAACACAAAATTTCAGAAATGTACACCAATTGAGCTCAGATCCGTCCTTTGATCATCCTTGATATGTCTCTAAAACTTGGTTGGAGTCCAACTTTGACAAATTCAATTGACTGGACATGTTTTGGAAAGGCACACACCTGTCTACAGTATATACAATATCACACTTCACACTGCATGTCAGAGCAAAAACCAAGCCATGAAGTCAAAAGAACTACAGCTCCGGAAAAAATTAAGCGACCCCTGCACCTTTTTCTTTCCTTTCCAAAAAAGTTGAAAAGGAAAGTTTTGAGTGAGGAACAGAAGCGTTTAATTTTCAGTGGTCTCTTAATTTTAACCCTTCTGTTCCTCACTCAAAATTTCCCTTTTAAACTTTTTTGGAAAGGAAAGAAGGTGCAGTGGTCTTAATTTTTTCCGGAGCTGTACTTGAGCACCTCTGAGATGGAATCGTGTAAAGGAATAGATCTGGGGTAGGTCCCAGGAAGACGTTTAGAACCACCCAAGGCTCTATCATAGAGTTAGCCAAACTAAGTAACCGGGGAAGAAGGGAGGTGAACAAGAACCCAAAAGCCACTCTAACACAGCTTACGTTTCTCTAAAGTTGGTAGAACCTGCTAGAAGGACAACCATCTCTGAAGCACTCTATCAATCAGGCCTTTATTTGAGCTTCAATTGTCCTAACTGTCCTCTATTCAGCTTTTATTACTAATCGAGCGACCAAAATTTTTCATTTGAACCCAGTTACGCATACAGATATGTTTTACATGTCCTTATCAAAGCACACTGATCTGCTGTGTTTCTATGGAAGAATCAAGTCTCCACTAAATATCTTGACCAGGCCAAAGGGAAGCAGAAACCTGAGTGGTGTGTGGACATCTGGAAGACTATTAATAACAACCGAGATGCCCCATTAGGACACTCCGGCAGCAAACCAACACGCATACAGTATGTGCTCTACGCAGCCTGCATTAAGTAACATAATGCTCTCTGGTAGAACTCCATTAAAATCACATCATATTGTGGAGTCACCTGACAATGTTGTACAGAGAACCTTCTGGAAATGCAGTCAGCTAAAGAATGTGAAACAACCAGATTTCCAGACCTTTTATGATAGCGAATGTTTGGTGAATTTCTGTTGTAAAAAAGAATGACAGTTGCATATACTGACAGCAATAAACGAGTATTAAAGACGTATTGTTAATAAAAACATTTATTGGACTTTTGTTGTTTTCCTTTTTCTCCCCCACAATCACTGTACACTCCTGCTTTGCTACATTACAAGTTCAGATTCCTCATTCACTTTACAATGACCTCACAAGACTTATTTCTCTTTTAAACAAAATATCCACAGGGCAGTTTGTCATAAGTTATCACGATTACGCCTACTGGACATAAGGGGAATAAAAGAATAGAATGAATATAACTGACAAATTCGGACTTGAAAAATCATTCTATTTCTATGTATTTTTCCTATCCAACATAAATTATCCAATAGACATGATCCTGGTGAATAACTTAAAATAAAAAAGCCCCAGAGGTTGGTTGACAGGATCAAACACAGGAAAGGGACATTTTTTAGACCGAAAATACATATGAAATATGTGCGAAGGTATCAGCTGGGAAAACACAGTGAAGGGGGGCAGATGGTGAAGGACTGTCTGACAACAAATTCAATGAATAACCAGGGGGTAGTGTTGGTATTGGGCCCTCTGTGCCCAATTGGAGTGTATTGGACATGGTCTGCATTGAAACAGACAACTACAAACACATAAGGCCCTTTAAACTAGAGAGCAACCTTAGAACTAAACCAAGCAAATCTGTATCATAATCCAGATGAGCACAATGACACGATTATTTGGTATAGTGTTTTGGATGTATACTTGCTTCATGAGCAACACGAGAAATTACAGTTGGACATGGTAAAACCAGCAAACATCAAAAAAAAAAAAAAGCATTCTAAAAGCACAGTGACTGAGACACTAATATTAGGTCCCATGTGCTAGCCAGCTCCCGAATTACAATCATTTTGCCGAGAGAGAAAATGTCACCCATTCTCACCACAATTTGTGTGGTTTTAAGGTTGCTCTCACGTCTAGAAGAAAAAGAATAAAAGAACAATCCCCCGCCCCCTGACAACCAATCTGATATTACACAATAATAAAATTAAAAAATTAGATCAGTCCTTTTGAGACCTCCTAGATAAAATATAAAACAGTGCTGTATTACCCTGTTGATCACTATTCAAACAATAACCTCCCTTCCAAAGAGAACAGATGGAGCCAACTGAGAGCTACAATTGTATGTGAAGAACTGTACAAAGTAACTTGGGATTGGTGAACATGGTCAGAAACAGGTGGAGGTGTAATAAGTGAACTCAACCTTAATCACTAATGGTGTAATGTCTGTAATTCATTAATAGGGACAGTGATGCCCAATTACAAACCTACAGACCATGGTCGTTTGCATGCTGTACATATTCTTCCCTGCTAAGCTTAGATTAGAGTGGTCATATTTCAGAAGGATTTTGCATGCCATGGAGTGTTCTTTTGTTTTGGTATTTTTCATATTTCTGTCAGACAATGTGAGTGCCCCAGATATTTCAAACAATAAATTGACTTGATATTTGGATTTCTTTCCAAAACCAGGTCAATCTATGTATCTCAAAGACAACAACCATGGCGCAGTCTCACAAAAGGAAAATTACCCTAGTGTCACTGAAAATCAACCGACTAAATCCAGCAAAGGCCCTTCTTTAATGTTTTCATAAGTCTACTGTATATTTTGAATCCCACTCCCCCTCCTTTACCCCCCCTTTGTTCTTCTTCGCCCTCCTCCAACTCTTCATAATTCACCTTCACCCGGACTCGTTGGCTCTAACTAGGGTCATAAGTCCATCCGTGCTCATGGATTTGGGGCGCTCCAGGGGGAAGCCCAGGGCTCGGCTCCAGATGAGCTGTGCCAGAACCCCCAGGGCTCGCGACACACCGAACAACACTGTGTAGTAGTTCATCTCAGTCATGCCGTAATACTGTTAGGACAGGAGAGGCCAAAGAAATTAGGGTTTATTTCAAATCACATGTAGAAGGTCACTAGTATTAGTAGTGACCTAAGTATACTTTCACTAGTATTAGTAGTGCTATGTTACGAGAAAGGTACAACTAAAGTAGCAAGCTCTATAACAGTTTAAAAAAATATATATAATACAAAACAGAGCTGAAATATTACATTGGCATTTTCCTTTATCCCTTCAAGACAGCGTTTTGGAAGCCTTGCCACTGTCCCTCCCAATCAGTTGAAAATGACCTGTTGTAGTTCACCCCATCCTCCAGCACCCCCACCCCAGCACTTACCTGCAACAGAACCCCACTGTGGGCATCCACATTGGGCCAGGGGTTCTTGGCCTTGCCCTGCTCCAGTAGCACATTAGGCACAATCTTGTAGAGTTGGTGCACCAGCTTGAACATGGGATCATTGGGCAGGTGCTTGAAGGCAAACTCCTGCTGACAGGTGTACCTGGGGTCAGTCTTCCTGAGGACGGCGTGGCCGTAGCCCGGGACCACCTGACAGAACACACAGCTATATTACATCCTTTGTTTTGTACGAAAGTTTGTTAAACACTTTTTTCCTTGATTTTATTTCGATGTGCTCTCACCCTTCCAGACTTAAGAGTGTTCCAGATGTAGTCTCTCATGGCTTCATCCGACACCTCTCCTCCCATTTCGTTCTGCAGGGCCGTCAGCCACACCAGCACTTCCTACAAGAGCCACAGGC
This sequence comes from Esox masquinongy, assembly GCA_016801175.1. Lineage (NCBI taxonomy): Eukaryota > Metazoa > Chordata > Actinopteri > Esociformes > Esocidae > Esox > Esox masquinongy. Next base: position 35,567 of record JACXGI010003887.1, read on the forward strand.
CAGGGGTCAAATGTAAGGCAGGGGATCACTCCAAACTACACTAATTACTGCATTCTTCCTGATCACTAATGTAGTTATTACAGCTCCCTAAAGCTGCCCTATATCTATAACGTTAACAAAACTTTAAAAGTATTGTGGAATTATGGTCATGAAAAGCAATGAAAGTACTGACACAATGCATGGTAGTGAGAGAGGTAACATCTGTTTCCCATTATAGGCCCCATACATCCAGTGTAGACAGTGTGTGTGCGCGTGCGTCAGTCAAGACTTATGGATAGACCCACAGACACCATATAAGGAACTAATGTAGGATGCACATTTGTGACTGGATGATGTATAGACTGTAGGGGTTTTGAGGACCACTGGTTGGCTAAATGACCATTGTCTAGACCGTCTCCTCTGTATTCTGGCATAAGACAGTGTAAAGCATTCTTCCATTGGAGAACAATGTAATATCTAAAGAAGGTAACATCTGGAATACTCATGCCAAATAATTCACTGACTTCGTGGTTTCCGGTTTTATGATTTTGTTCACGGATCAAAAGTGGAACATCCCTAACAGCATTTAATCAATTCCAATGTTGAATGCAAGTATTACATAATGAGCAGTGGACTGAGTGCTGACTTTCACAGTGGCAAGCATACACACCTGGTTAGCAAGTCCATGAAGCGGTCCAGCCAACCCGTTCATAGCTGCGCTGAAGGAGAGGTAGGGGTCCGACAGGGCACTGCCCACTAGGTGGCTTGTGTGGGCACTGACGTTACCACCCTCGTGGTCACTATAACAGAGGAGAAAGGAAATGAAAGAAGGGACACAACCAGATTTTGCACACCCAAAAGTCAAAAAGGTGCAGATGACTGACTCAAAGCTGCCTGTGTAAAACTGACCTGTGGATGGTGAGATAGAGGCGCATGAGCTCTGTGAAGGTAGCGTCACTGTAGCCCAGCATGTTGGTGAAGTTGTGTGACCAGTCCAGGCTTGAGTCGATAGCACCAATGCTGCTGCCCTCGCGGTAAAGGTTGCGGTAAATCTTGGCCGCCACACATGGCAGCTTAGCAATTAGATCCATGGAGTCTTCGTAGACATACTGTAAGTCAATCATTTTCATGTCAATGACTTCTTTATTACTTTCAAACAATTATACTACACTATTCTTATACTAAACAGAAGTGGGAAGAGGGGACCACCCCCGGGTTTCCCAAACCTCTACGCGGGTCCCCAGATGTTTGCCAGTTTTCGGTTAACACTGAAATGGCACAGCTGACTAAATGAATCAAATGCTTAATGATTAGTTTAAAACGGGTGTTTAAGGTTAAAACAAACATGCGGCGCATCTGGGCAGCCTGAGATGGGGTTTGGTAAAACTCTGCCCTTGGCATTTACATTACAGTCTCTTACCCAGACGATGGACAGTACTGAGAACATGTTGCAACGTTTTGTTCTCCATGCTGCCCCCCCCCATAAGAATGACACCCACAAACCTAGCTTGGTAAGTGCCATTCTCTATCAGCTGATCTACACAGGGCTCATCGAAGAACTCAGACAAAAGATCAGCTAATATGTTTAGCTTGCACGGCATCAACCCCTTCAAACAAAACAGTTAAACATTTTGCTACACGTTTTTTCTTCAAGGTACATTTCCTGACCTCACCTCCCAGTACTTGGCCTTGTTGACCCCCTCAGAGTAGGCCCGGGCAAAGCTGCTCTCACTGTTTAGAGCGGTGATGGCAGCGCTGAACTGAGACATGGGGTGAAGGTTGGTGGGGAAGTTATCCAGCATAGTGACCACATGGGAGGGAAGAGCCGCACGCTTGGCCCACTCCTTGGACAACCAGTTTGCCTTGGCACAGATACAACTCAATCAGTAACAGGATAGAACTATGCACAACAAAGTAAGACTGAAGTCCTTAGAATCACAGACAGAACAGGAAAAACCTGAACAACCTGGCGATCAGCCCTCGAGCAAGACAGTGAATCCTATTTGCAACTAGCTCACACTCACCTGCTCCTGGGACGGCACCTGGCCAGTTACCAGCAGCCAAAACAGACCTTCAGGTAGGGGTTCCTCACCACCTGGGGCCTTGGGCAACAGTCGCTGGCACTCCGGGATGCTGTAGCCACGGAAACGGATTCCCTAAAAAGTAATCGAAATACCACACATTAAGGAATTACTTAGTCTAAATGTTTTTGTATCTTCACTCGAGCCTTTTAGGTGTGAGATGTTTCATGAGACAACCATCCCCTGATGGGACGAACTCCAAAGTTATCAAAGGATGTAAAAAAGTACTCAAATTGATCCATATTTGGTCTCATATTCCAGAAAGGAAATAACTAAATTAAGCAAGTTAATCTAGAAAACCTGTGGATGCATTTGGAGTTTGCATGTCCCAATTATGTACATTTTCTTTACAAAATCGACAAAATTAAATAATTTTTCACATGCTAAATAAAAAATGTAAAGACAGAAAATAGCTTTTAAGAGAGTACTGGTACTGTATGTATGTATGTATGTATGTATGCATGCACGCTAAAAGGACTGCCCGGGGGACAATGCAGACAGCTGTTGACCATTTGGACATAATTTTGCAGACTTGTTGAACTATATGGCTTAGGTGTGTAGAAGCTGCACAGGGTTCTATTGATTACAAACTTAAGGAACTGGAACTGCTTGCCAAATGGTAGTATAGGGAATAATCCATGGCTTGATTTTCTGGGGTCACTGACTATTTTTAGGGCCTTCCTCTGACACCAACCGGTGTAGAGGTCTTGGATAAGAAGGAGCTTAGCCTGGTTATAAACTCGGCAATTTGCACCAACCTCTGAAGCGTTGTGATGTGGCCTGTCAAGACACTTAATGGGGCACCTATATAACTTCCTTGAGGATGTGAGCCCATGACATTTCTAAAAAAAAAGCAATTAATTTGTAGCTTAACCTTTTGTCATCATTTTGATAAGTCCACCGAATTTAAGCTAAGGTTAGAATTGCTAGTTAAGCTTGACTTTGCGAGCTAATGACAACATTTTTGAAAAATATTATGACAAAATTGTTTTCTATTAAATATTAGCCTACTTTAGCAATGTTGTTATGCCAAGCCCCTATATCGTTATTTAGACAGAACTGTAATTTGCCCCGTCTAAAATCATTAGCCCCCGTTTAACCTCTGATCAGCAATATGGCTGCTGCGTCCCTAGAATGTTAGAGACCCCAGAAAGGAACAACCGACTGCAATCCATGAATACTATGGTAACCTGACATCTTTAGTAACAGTTGAAACTAAAACCACCAAACATGAACACAACAATTAAAATAGATTGTTTTCCAGTGTTTTAAAAATTATCTTGCACAGGGGTTGAATCATCCAGTAGTCTATTCTGGTAGGCTAGTGTGCACATTTTGTTTCTACTACCAAGTGTGGATGTAGTTCAGATAGCTAGTCTCCCAACTGACTGTTTTTGAAGTTGCTCCAGCTCCCTTGGGTAACATCCTCTACAGTTATCTGGCGCTAGCTAGCTACATGAGATTGGGTGCTGTTTCACTTGTCTCATTTTGTCAGGCGTACACTATAAGCTAGTAACATTAGAGCAGAGCCAAACAATACTCGATTTTCCGTAGCTAGGGCTCTCTAGCACTAGAACCTGAACAGAAGTTGCCTGGCAACGGCAATAAAACAGTTAAACTCTGAACTCTGCATGCTTGCACTTCAGCCATGACCTAAGATTGTTTTGCCGCAGTGGTGTAAATTCAGCAGAAGCATAGTCACACTGTAGTAAATCGATTAAGGAAACACTGCCATAAATGATCTCATCATAAACGTGTGCATTATACCAACAACTAAAAATAATAAAATGCTCAAGCCTCTTCTTTCCCAAAACAGAAATGTTTTTATTTTATTGTTGGACCAGTTGCTTTCCCAGAGACCAACTTACCTCATCTGCATCCAGGACAGATGTTTCATACACCAGGCCCTTCATACCTCTCATCCCGCCATAGATCTGAAAAGACAAGGGCACACAAAAAACATTTTGTTGAGGAATAATGTAAACAGCTACCATTTATTACAATTGAACTGGCAATGAGAAACTAGAATGCTGAATGCCTACAAATGAGTGCTGAGCTGAACGTACCATATCCACAGTGATTGAGCCGATGTTGGTCTTGCCATATTGTGCTTTGAAGTTCTTAATCCTACTTTGTTCTTTAGGGACGAGATCTGTGAGCACATCTTTCAGGTTCTGCAACAACACAGGAAAAAAAAAATCAGAGTTTGAAAGACCCCTTAATACAGACTCCATGTATTTTCTATTGCACTTTGAAATAAAATAAAGATGTAAGAGGTGTGGTTTCATGCTGCAGTTACTGATGTTTGTGCCCCTAGACCCCATAGCAATGAAGCCACAACAAATATGATTCATCAAGAAGTCCATTGTTTTACACTTTGTAGCCAGTTTAGGTAGACCCGCACCAGAACTGCCTGAATTGATCAGAACATATATTCTACAAGGTGTAGGAAATGTTCCACAGGGACGTTGGGATTATATCATGAAGTCGCTACAGATTGAACAGCTGTAAATAAATGCTACAAACAGCCTGTTCCATTTCTTCGCAAAGGTGATATACTGCGTTGAGTCCTGGGGACTGAGCAGGCCACTCAAAAAGATTAAATTGTTATGTATATTATTGCCATATTCACATATCTATAATATTCAATACTACTACCCATATTGTTGCTAGTTTACAATACTCATTAAACTGCTGCTAATTTTAGTGTTATGTATATTATTACTTTATTCTTTTGATATATACATATTATTTTCTTAATTCTTACTACGTAGTTGTTGGGTGCCATGTCACAAGAATTTCATGGTGCAGGATGACGCTGTGTTATTCGGTGCATTTGACAAACTTGAAACTTGAATAAACTGAACTCCATGTGGCTCACCGTCCAACATTTTGGTAAGGGAATTAATTTTGATGACTAATACCAAAGTCACATTTGTTTTGTTTTTAAAGAGAGAACTTGGTGGTCTGTGATCCATTATAATTAATTTGGTGATTCTGATGCCAGGGTTGTGGGTTTGATTCCCATGGGGGGGATGGAGCTTTTCTAGACACCCGAAAGGGCCTTGCAGTCTAAGCTTGAAGCTCACCTCATCCACCACCAATGTGTAGCACCAACTTGGGTGATGCATGTTGTTACCATAATGGGAATTGGACAAGGATGGGAATCTAGAAAGTAAACCAGGTTAATCAGCCATACTCTTAAGATAAATGGCCTGTGTTTTGTCTTTTTTTTTTTTTTTTAAATAAGTGAGTTTGGACACTAAACAACCCATCGGAATGCCAGGACCCTACTGCACTGGGGTATTGGGATTTGATCTTAAATCCAGATGGAAGAATGCCCCACATTAGCCCTACAAATTTCCAACTGTAATTAAATTTGTCAGAAATCACAAAAGAAATGCTAATTTATTAAGACCACATAGTTCAAAATTATTGACCCATTCCTGAATAAAATTCAATTAAAAAATGCAGGTCCGGAATACTTACTGTTGAAGTAGTGGCATTTCTGGAAGCCACAAAGAGACATGCTGCGCTCTGAAAGGCAAAAGGGCTGCGTCAGTAAAGGCAATCAATGCTGAGCCTCTAAATTCTAATATGGACAAGCATTAAAGCAAGGTAAGGCTTCAAGTTTTTCAGAATTGCTTTAGTCCTCAAGCAAGCACAATGCACTGCAATGTATCCTTAACAATGACCTAGGTCTTCATTACAGATAGGCTCACTACGTCCATAAAAAAAACATGAAAATGAAAAAATAATAGGAAATAAAAACCAGTCATGTTCTTTCTAAATGTTCTGATAAGGCCATCTGGACATACAGCCGATCGTAAAAATATATTTTTAACCAGCCATTCTGAGCTATTGACAATGGCATGTGACTGTGTACAACAGCCCTAGCGCTGTGCCTGCATGTTAAAGGCCTAATCCAATTGAAATACTTCAGCTGATAAAATATCCTAAGGGTGCACACTGTAGCACAATAATGCAAGTCTGAAAATAGTCATTTAAGTCAAGTGTGTTTTTTGGGTGAAGAAGAATTTTCTCAACATCTAAACCGATTTCCCAAGTGCCCTGATGTAGTTTGTTTTTAAAATGTTTAAATTAGATATACTGAGGCGAAATTCAGTCATATGATGTGTACGGAAATTGTGCAGTAGCTTTGTTGAATGATCATTGCAAACCTTTGTAAAACACGACGCAGACAAGCAGTCAACAAAATGATATTTTTCCAACACGGTGTGCAATATGGTAGAATAACTACACAGATTAAATAGGATAATAAATGTAATTACATGGGTGGTTAAACTCAGCTTGCTTTTCCTCAATGCAATGTGTGTAGACTGCTTCTCATACACACACATACATACATACATACCTCACAGTATTGCGACCAGGACTTAAGGTCTTGATTATAGCATACCAAACGTGCCTCGTCGCCTAGGGCCGACGGCAGAGCAATTGCCTTGTCTCGTTCTGCGCTTAAGACTGAACAGTCGGATCCGTAACCACAGAGGCGTTCAAACATGCCATAGAACGTAATCTAAAGCTACTCTATCCATTGCTTGAAAATTGGAAACCGGCCATTATGCACCTGTCCAGAGTCTATTGTGGTACTCCCACATCATTCCCAATCATGTTCTCTAGTTACGTCCTCTAACCATCTCTATAGTTCTGTGACATCAGTGTACTGTAGATAACGTGAGCCACAAAATATGTTTTAGCTGGCAGTATAGCGGCGTTTGGTACATAGTTAGTCCAAATATACTAGTTTAGTAGGCTAACGGAAATGTTTGTTAGTCGTGACTAGACTTGACCCTGTTAAAGTAGTTGCTAGCGGACTTACGGAAACAAACAACTAGCCAGAGTTACTAGCTATGTTGCCGGACCTGAATGCTGACTACTGTCCCTGGCTTGTTCAAGCAGAGACGTTAGTTAGCTACGTGCTAGCTAGCTTGTCAACGTTGGATACTGTAGTCATGCAAACGTTATATATTGAATAGGCAACTTCATTATTTTAGGTTTTCCACTTTTCGAAATGTTTCGTACAAACTAGAGGTTGTTAGTTAGCCAAAAACCCACGACTTAGCTACATTACTTCATTGGGCCAGTTAAGGCCTTAAGAATAGCTAACTACCTTAGGTAGTTAGCTAAATGCTAACTTCACGTTTGTTCGGGTTGGCAAGTTGCTAGCAAGCCGGTTGGGTTAGCAGCTAGCTAAAGTTTCAGCTTACTACCAAACATGGCGCCGAGTAGCTAGCTAATGTAACCATCTCCTTTCTTGGCCTTACCTTGGTTGAATTCAAGAGGTTCGTGGCAAACTTGCAGGCTGACAAAAGGGTCATAATGGATGTGAGGGATTTATCTTGGATTAATATTAAAATCCCCAATACCTCGTTGAAGGTGCCCCTCCTGAGTTAAATGGTAGGTGAAGGTTGAGGAGATGAACAGGCCTACAAAGGGATTGGCTGGGACTAGTGTGGTTTGAGTGACGTATTGAACGATAATCGGACTATGGGGCGGGTTTCATGAAACAAACCTGCCACAATTTTAATAAAATATATGTCACCCATAAAGTAATAGGTACGCTCACAAGTAGATATAAAATTTAAATAACCAATGCAATTTTATTCATACAATTATGCATATAAATAGTTTTTGTTCATTTTATTTAATTCTGTCAGGTTTTGTCACCAGAGATTAAGTGTACACTATTGTTATTTGAAATATTGTCTTAAAAGCTACCCGAGAGCTTTTTTAAAGCCTTTTTTTTTTAAATAAATTGTGGATGTTCACATACTTGTTTTATGCAACAGAAACACAGAACAATGACTCAAGATTCTTGTAGAAATATATATTTCCATCAAAGTATGACAGTGACAAAACATGAATACACAAAATAGAAGAGGAATGGGAGTTGCTTTAGAAAGTATAATCAAATCTTTCCATCATTCACAAGATACAAGTATTAATGCAACAAGCACAGAAAGATGAGCAAGCGTATTTAACAATAGGTATCTAACAATTGTTACTACAGCTGTAATATTTGATTCTTCAACCAGCCTGAGAATGTTCTCCTGAAATCACCCAGCATGATAACATTTGAACATTTTACATCTGTTGTCACAGCTGTGTGTAGCCATAACCCTTATATACAGTGATGGCCAAATATTTAGGCTTGCACATTTCTTATATACTGTGTAACTGCCCTTCTAAATTGAGAAAAACATTTACTAATTTAAAACCTATTTATTTTCAACATTGTAGGTCCAATTTTCATTTTGTAAAAATTATATCTTATATAATATAATTTTCACCAGTATTTTTCTCCTGCTACTTCCATGATATCTAATTCACACAAGGCCCCTATCCTTGTAAACATGTTTACCTTTTTAGTTAAACGACCTCAACCCCACGGCATTATCAAATGTCCCCCCTCTTTGATTATAGGTAGGGTATTCTCTTAATTTAATTAGGAATTCGGTAGTTAGTAAAACCAGTTCTGATGTAAAGCCAAAGAGCTCAAAAATTCTGCATGAAAACATCTAGTTAAGTAGGATTTTTTTAAAGGTTAAAAAGGATTTGTGTCTCCTTTAACAGCGGAGTCTAACTCTACCAACGATCAAATTAAATATTCTAAGAAAATAACACCATGCCTAAAATACAATCTATTATGGGGGAGGTTCAATAATGTGGGGTTGTTTTGTTGCCTCTGGTACTAGTAACTTTCAGTGTCTACTGTGATCATGAAATCAGCAATTGATCAAGTTGTTTTGTAGTGCTGTTCAACAAAGTTTCCCAAAACAATGTTTTGTTCAAGAATACGGGTCTTCTTGTAGAACGACAAACCAAAACACACCAAAAGTGACCCTGCTGCAGAAAGGCTGGACTGTTGTGAGGATACCATTGAAGAAATCTAATCTGAATCCTATCCAAAAAGTATAGTGAGACAATAAAACAGCCATTAGTGGAGGGCACCATTCCAACATTAAAGAATTGAGGCAGTTTGCTACTGAAAATTAAGCTAAAATGCAAGTAGAAAGGTGCAGTGATCACATTAGTCAATCAATTATCTTGGGTATTCATCATTTTGTCTATGTAATTTATCTCAATTAAAATTGTAAACTTGAGTTTATAGAAATATAATCTGTTCTGCTTTGTTGAAAGTTCATAACAGGTTCTGAAGACCAACCTTCTTCCTTCTCTATACATGTCTATATATTTGAGCAGCAAATATACACACTGAAAGATTATGCTGGAACACACTTTTGTGATTCATTGACATGTGTTATAGAATTATTATTCTACCTAAAAATCCTACCTACATCATACACATCTGCGTCAGGACAATAAATTGAGGCACAAATGTGTGATAGAATATAGTTGATTTCATGAGTTTTCTTAACAGTAGTTGCCCAATAACTTATGCATTCCATCTATGACTTGTGATTGATAGAGCAAATCTAGCTTTTGTTTTTAGATCTCCAATCCTCATCTCCCCTCATTCCTGTACAGTAGCAGACAATAAGCACCCGGTGCTGCAGGTACTTAGGATGGTCTCCAGCCCACTAAAACAGTGAAAGGTAGCTATGCTGTGTGAAGTGCAGGAGAGAATCAGAGCTCATCATGAGGAATTTGCAGAGCATGATCACAAAGGTCTGCAGGGAGAAAACATCTAGGAGTTAAATTGATTTTCACAGTTCACATTTTGTATTACAATTGAAAACAGCAAACAACTGTAAGAGTTGTATTACAATAGCAGGGCATGTAGTCTGTACATGCATGTTAAAGTCATGTACTGGATTAAGTAAGGCGGTGGCATACCGGTTCTCTTGCTACACAGTTTGTCTTTAACGTTGTCCGTTTCGTGGGCAAAGAATTCGATGACCTCGTCTTCATGTTGTTCAACGATAGCCTCACACTGACAGGTAAGACAATGGTTCAATAAGATGTAGGGTGGGACACATTTCAGTGCATTGCAGGGTACCTATAGGAATCTACAGTACAAACATTTGCATGCATATGTTTGTACTGCATATTTTTTGTACTGTAGATTACAGAGATAGCATGACTGCAGTGCCCCACACACTTACAAATATAATTTCAAGAAATCCTGGAATTGGATTGAGCTGGTGTTGCTTATATTTGAGAGCAATGTCAGTAGATATTGACAAAGGAGTGAAAATTAATTCATCTTCAATCCCTTCTGGTCTTGTAATTTTATTTCCCTGTTCTGTCCTTATCTTGCAATGGTTCTTTAACTGTGACAACGTTCCTATCCTATCCCATGTTCATTTTAAGCATATACAAATAACTGTCTGTCTAAAAGCCATCCTACCTCCCTGCACATTGCTGCGTGTGCATGTGTTTCCATGGCAATGGCTCAGTTTTGGGCTACCCTAGAGAAAGAAATACAAGGATTACCTTGCGTCAGCTGATAAAGGCTCCCGTTTTGGCAGGACCCATCGGGGTGCTGTTCCTTTGTTAACATCTACAGCTGGGTCTGTCGCTAAATTCCCTCAAGGAGCCCGCTGGCCTAGGTGAACTACAGGTGCTGCCCTGATGGGTTGCTGTTGGTACACTCATTTTTTGGTACCCTTACTACAGTTAGTACACCTATTCATAGGAAGGGTATGTCAAAAATATTCATTTTTTTCCCCCAAGGGAAATGTTTGCATTGCAGCACATCTCGTCTCTGGAATAGTTACTTTTAGTTATTTGTAGAATTTTCGCAGGGCAAACCATAGAACCTTTTCACGATTATGTAGATTTCCTCTAAACTGAAGTCTGTGTCAATCTGTGACTGTATGCATGTACTAATTGTATGTAGTACTATAACGTTCTTTCCTGTCAATTGTTTTTAATATTGCCTGAAAGCAAAAGTAGCACATTCAATAAGTCAGTTGAAATGTAGCACCACATAAAGCACATAGACCTGCCTATCTTCCATGAATTACGTTATTTGGTTTACTCTCCAACTTCCTAAAGAATATGGTGTAGCTCAGGCCTAATTCTCTCTTCACTATTCGGATTTGTCTGCTGATTGTACATTGCTCTATGAAAATGCAACCAACACACAATCAACTGTAGTCCTTATAACAATTTTCATTGGCCAGATTATGAGGTTCTATAACAGAGGTGTCAAACCGGTTCCACAGAGGGCAGACTGTCTGCAGGTTTTCGCTTTCACCTTGTACTTGATTGATTAACTAGGTCACTAATTGGTTAGTTTCTACCCTCATCTGGTTTTTTAGGTCTGAACTGGGAACCAATTTAAAGGAAAAAATAAAAACCTGCAGACACACGACCCTCCGTGGAACCGGTTTGACACCACTGTTCTAGAACGTCACAGTGATGAGCTAATAGCGTGTCAATATTCCTAATATCTACCTTTCTAACGTGAAAATGAAATGGCTACCCACAGCATATTTGAGGCTGGATGTGACTCTAGAATCCAGTTTAGCCTCGGAGAGGTCCATAGACTTGCCATCCCGCGATGTGACCCTCTCGTAGGTTGTCCTACTGGTGGTAGGGTCAACACGTTCCCCGTAATCTTTCATCCTCTCACACACTTCCTCCATCAGCTCCAGGAGATTACCTTCTGAGCGTGCAAGGGGAACCTGGAGGGGACGACGACAATGTTGGTGAGCTCATCAGTAGAGAAAGATGATAGTCCAATATTAGGGGACACATTAATCATGCTTGACCCTGTATTGAAATCTATGCTCTACCATCCCAGCCACAAACTAAATAATGTTTCTGTGTAAAATGAAGGACCCAGTAGCCAATTGGTACTTTTACCTCTTTGACAGACTGGCTACCATCTGGATTTATTCTAAACGATCCAGTCTGGATCATTTTCTTAGGATCCACCTGGGATATCGCCCACTCCATCTCATCCACCATGGCCCGACATGCTAATGAAGAGTTGAAACGTTAAGTAACTCAATAAAGACATTAGGACCAAAAGCGGATGAACAATTTGACCTTTACCACAACAGTCTTAGAAAACACAACCCACAAATCAAGTAAAACAGTGGTAGCAGTTACAGTAGGAAAGAAGGGGTTTTGGATCGAATGATGGTGGTTAAATGAATCTAGTTTGGTAAACAGGTAGATGTCCAAAGACTTACCTCCACATTTGAGATCCTGGCTCTGCCTGGCTCCTTGGCCGAGGCTTACAAGAAAAGAAAGTAACACACACAGAGCAAGGGATCGCCAGGGATGCCACATCTTCATCTAAGCAAGATTCGGGGGGGTTGATGTTATCAAGTTAAGTGAGTATAGCTAATGTAATCAAAATAAATTAATAAGAAAACATACACTCACTAACCATCAATCCATGCTACTGTGCTAAACAAGCTCTGACGTGTAAAAACGTTTAAAACAATTACACTTTCAATGGAGTAGTTACCTGTTTTTTGTTCGTTTCAGCCACCGCTACAAAGATCCGTTCATACTCATTACACGCTGTTCCATCGCATTCGGTAAAAATGGTGACGTAGGCAACGGGACGCTAAAGAGAGGTGTCGGAGTACATGCCAGAGAGAATTGAGACCCAAATAAAATTTTTATCAGAGAACAATCGATTTCATGTCAAATGTCTATAAGTTCTTAATGTAAAAATTAATATGTATCAGCACAGACTTTTCATAACAAATGTTGAGATTTTCGATAACAATCCACACTGTGCATGGCTGTCTTTGGTTTTGCCTGTTTCTGAAACCATAGAGATGTAAAGAGGAATCACGTATAAAAAGTGTTATTTCCCAAAGCCTACATTACACTTAAAACGTTCGTGGTAAGCCATAAACTAGATGTTTTCTGATGGCGGGATGTAGAGTTCAATAAAGCATGAATGGGAGGCTGTGCTTGTGAATGGTCAGACAGACAATTTTGTAATATAAATATTTTTTTGTCCCACTGATAATTAACCAGGCTTCTGTGTTCTGGACTGATATGAAGCTCCCTGACAAGAAGGCCGGGATGTTCGTAGGTATATACTTCCTCGAAGATGTGTGAGGTGAGGACCAATGACAAGCTTTGTTTGGGTATGCCTATCCCGCCCCGAACTGCACACTGCAGTCAGGGGCTGCTGGGTACTTGGCCCTGACTGCAGTGTGCAGGGCTCAATGTAGGTGGTGTCAAATCTTTGACCCCGCCCACCGTTGTTTTGTCCATCCGAGGTTTGACAATCACACACTGAATACAAACAAACGTATTTCATTTTTGAAGATTGTAAGAAATATTACATAAAATGGTACCAGCCAGAGTATTTGAGCTGATGGAAATCCCGCTCATCGCTCTCCAAGTGAAGGTTACCCTCTGCTCCACCGCTCCACGTCTTTCCCATCACTCTGCTCAAAACCGCTCAACGCTGGAAAACGCAGAAAAATAATTGCCACTCCAAGTTCACTCTATTCATTTTTTTGTTTAGTCATCATTCAAACAAAATCTGTCAATTTTGTGATTATAAATGTCAAGTATTCATATATGTTTCAAATATAACCAAGCCTTATAGTATTTCTAATAAAGGTTAGCTTGTTTTTATTAACAACATGGTAGGATGAGGATACAATATAAAAGTAATCATTATTTCAAATAGTCAACAAATCTATCAGTCTTTTAGCCAAAATGTAGTGATGGCCATTCAAGGCTTCATTACCGTTCTTCTAGCAGCAGGATATTATGCTAGCAGGGCTAACTCAGATTGTCTTTTTCAAAATAAAAGCCATCATTGAAATACACAAGGTAATATAGTTAATAATCTAGTCTGTACATTTTATGTTTAATGTCCGTTCCAATGTTATTCTTGTCTGTTCTTTTTCACAGACTAGATTGTTAACTATATTGCCATATACATTTCAAAGATGGCTTTTATTGTGATAAAGAAAATCTGAGTGCTGCCAGCATAATATCCTGCTGCTAAAATAACGCTAATGAAGCCTCGAATGGCCATCACTACCAAAATGTATATACTCAAACAAGTATAGCACTATATTATTAGCTTATTATTAATTGTGTGTGACAACAAAATAGTAAAGCATTTCCGATACACTAACGGCTGCCAAGAAAATTAGATGCTCAGCATTTTTAAACAACATTTTGCCTATAGAATGTATAAAATAAAATAGTAAAATATATTGTTTCAGTGGGCTACATGTAAAGAAGTTGCAAATCACATGCTTTCAAATATTAAGTGCACCCCATTTAACAAGTGTCTACAGTGCACATATTGGCTGTAAAAACAAAAATATAAAATTGACTTGAAATTAAATAATAACATTATGCTAAATGTCTATAGTAATGTCTATAGTGTCTATAGTAACTTGGAATTCACTTTTAAAGTTTGTCCAGTCTGTGGCTTTAGGTACATGCTATGGTGCATGATGCATTTGTTATCATTGCTGTACTTCTCTACCTCTCCTTTTGTGTCCAGTGAGGACCATTACCAAAGCAAGAGCCGTCGCGTATCTCTCTAAACTGGTTACGCACCAGATCAGCCCTTATCTATGGAGGAATTTTAGGGACTTTATTAAATAAATATATACACCATGAAATGATTAAATATAAAGGGAAATATATAATTTAAATGATAAATAAAATAATGAATAAAAAACATGTAACAAATGTAATGGTGTATTTCTACAGATATTTAATTATTTCTATATTTAATGATTTATTTCACAATTTCAGATTTCACTATTTATTTATTTCATGATTGCAGTTATTGTGAAATCTGTCATTATTGAGTCCGTCATTGAATCTGTCATTTTAACCCATCAAAGTTGGAAGGGCGGACACTAACCTCTGATTGGTCTGACCACTTGGAATGAACAGCCTCCTACCAAGGATGTGCCTGTCTGGACATATCCAATTATCCATATCGCTGTTCGACTTGCAAATTTGACTACAGCGTGGGTTATTTTTGTCACAACGTAATAGTGATTTAATAGTGATTTAAACTCTTTTTACGGACTCAGATCTTTTCGAGTCGTTCAGTAAAGAGTTCGAGTCTTTCGAGTCATTTCGTTCATTTCAGTCAATAATGGAGGTGACACTACAGACCGGTCAGTATGCTTGTAGTTAGTAATGATAGTTTCAGATCCTAATGGAGTTATAGAAACAATATTCAACTCACTGTCGATAGGTGACGTAAAAACTTGCATAGTGCACCTTTAGAATGTATCCACATTTGATATTTTTAATCTCTGTATTATGAAAACAACATTCATGAAGAAAATACATTTTTTACTTTTGACTAAATGTAGTTAAAGTAAACATACCCAAAACAAAATGTATTTTTGGAAAAAGTTAGTTGTTTATTTTTCCTCTTATTTTTTATGTAATTCATCCGGCTATTCTCTATGCACTGTGTTTTGTGTGTGTGATGTTGAGTAAGTAGCATAAGCATATGTTGAAAATAACAATATTTTTGTCATTATTTTCAAAGGCTTACTTGCCTGTTCCCTCCTGATAGTTAATGTTGACCGATCAGGCATAATCAGGGAATGAAGTTGGTCCCATTCAGTTGATTAATTAATATGGCAGATGCCTATAATTTTCACCCAACTAGATCCTCTAACCTTCTCTATGCTCACTGGAAAAGTTGCCGGAGCTCCTACATCTTAACATGGTGATCTTTGACCACACCTAATATAGACATTACTATCACATTTCTATGAATAAAATGGCACAGCCAAGCATAATTTCTAAAAAGCTATCTATTAATATTATTTCTTAGCAGTAGGATTTTTTACAAGCATTAACAGTTTTTTTTGTTTTGTTTGTAGTTGTTGTAGCTTGTTGGCTTTTGTCTCAGCCAGTTTAATGAATGTGAGTGCATGATTCCGACTGGTATGCATGACTTCACAACTGGGAGCTTGGAAAAAAAATAGTAAAAGGAAAACTGTAGGAAAATTGTGACATTAACTGTCTTCACGTTGTAGAAGTGGTGCTTTCAACACAACTCAAAAACAGGGTCATATTGCTGCATGGAATGAGTTCCCAGAGGGGTATTCCAGAAAACTGTATTAGTCATTTTTGAGTTCTGGAAAACCAGAACTTGCAGAAAGTCTGGGTGTTCACCTCCAGCAAGAATCCAGGAAGTGTAGCCTGGCCAGATACCATAGCAACCAATTCTCTGACCCTAACCTGCTACCTACTAGGTAAAGTAGATCTTATCTTGTGAAAATGAACAATGGCCTGTTCCTTTGCAAAAAATCCATTTGATTTCGGGGTCTGCATAGTGCACCATGCATTACAAATGACTGGACATCAGTACAGTAGATCCTTTAGGTCATTCAGAATAATTTTATCTTTAAATGTAATTGATTCATTTTCCACACAGTCAATCATTTATCTGGCCACTTGCCCAATCCATACATGTCCAATGTAACTCAACACGGTTGCGCTTTCACTAAACAAGTTTTGTTGCTTTGCAACTTCGCCCAAGTAATAATTCAGTAACATCACAGCTGCCACAAAAGCCATATTGGAAGCCAGGCAAAAGTAACTGACAAGTTCATAAGTGAAATTGCATGATTTAATGATCAAATAGGCCTACACATATATGGGTGATTATTAATAATGTTTGTATTATATAGAGCATTTTTATTTCAATGCTAATGATGTTTGTTAAAACTTAAACCTAATTTGTAGTAACCATACAATTGCAATGGTACAGTAGATCCATTAAATAGCCAATGCAGGAATGGCATTTTATTCAAAGGTGCTTTTCATGACAACACGTATTCTATAGTTGCATCCTATGGAGGACCAAACCTGCCCAAATTAGAAATAAATAAATAAATAAATATATTTATATATAAAAATACAATAATAAATGAATTAATCAATTTCCCTATTTATATAATTCCTTAATCATTAATTTCTGTATTTATTTATTTTTATATTCATTTCCATAATCTTATATTTCTGTATATATTTATTTCTGTATTTATTTATTTTTGTATTCTTTTATTTCTGTATTTATTTAATTCCGTTTTTTTTTCTGTATTCATTTATTTCTGTATTCTTTTATTTCTGTTTTTCTTTATTTCTGTATTTCCTTGTCCTTAAGCTAATGAGGAGCTAAAGATGTAGCAATCAAGCCCAGAGCAGCAGATAGAATCAGACTGTGAAGACGATGAGTGCTGTTTTAGATCCTTGGCACATCCCCATGTTGCAAATCACTATTCCTAGATTAAGCACATGCAATTTTTGTGCATAGGTGACATGAATAAGGTATCAAAAAACCGAGAGGAGTTTTCAGAAAAACACAACGTCATTTTCGCCAAGTGAATAGGCTACAAGAATGGCACGTTTTTGCAGGTCTGTCCCCGGGGTCCATGCATTGAAATGGGTTAATTTCAGTGCCAGTGCATAGGACCAGACTCGAAATTTAAGTGATCGTATTTTCCCAAAACTCCTCTCGGTTATGGGATTGTTGTTATTTAATAACTGAATTCTAAATACTATATAATATCTATGCATCAATATAGTATAAGACGCACTCTGCATTTATCTCGAGAATAAGATTTCATCCATTAAAGTTTTTAATAATAAATGTGACCGTGTCAGTTCATAGAGGAACGCCTTGACATTTCTGTAAAAATGTATAATACAGAAATGTCAAACCCGAGAAGAGCTCTAATCAGATAATTAACTCATAACACCTGCAGAGGTTTCCTAAGTATGTTAATTTATGCACTCAATACATGGTCGGGGCTTCTTTTGCACAAATTACTGCATCAATACTGGATTTTTGATTTCCATGAGCTGTAAGCTGTAATCATCAAGATTGAAACAAAAAAGGCTTGAAATGTTTCACTTTGTGTAATGTATCTAGAATATATGAAGGCGCCACGTTTTGATTTGAATTACAGAAAAAAATGAACTTTTCCATGATATAATTTTTTTTTGAGATGCACCTGTATATCCAATGATAATAACACCTACAGCAGAATCAGGTCATGGATTGGTGAACTCACTCAGGCTTCTCTGGAGTACTTCCTAATGTATCCTCCCGATCTGTAGGGAGTGCATCAGGTGTGCACTGTTGAACTGCTGCTGCTTCCTCGGGCCACCTGCAGGTGGTGCCACCGGGCCGAAACATAGCGCCTTCCACCACCAGGCCCCTTAGGCCACTGCAGTATGTAGTTCTTGGATGTAAATGTTTGGAAGTGGAGCTCTCAGCAGTCCTCTGATCCATCAGCCTCTGGCTTTCAGAGAAAGGCATAGAAGCCAGTCAGTCATGGACAAAATGTGTTAGGGTGAGTCTCCCACTGTCAGAACACTTTGGTTTTGTCTCACACTCTTTCCCTCATCAGGGTACAGCTACAGAGAGTAGTTGGCCTTCATGCCACTAGATGGTGTATGAGTTCTGCATTTTCCTGGAAGTGCCAAATGGTACAATATTCAACAAACCAGAAAAGTACATCCATTGAAGATCTCACATATGGTAGCAACAAGTTTTTCCCTAAAACAAGGACGTTCTTGTCCCCGAGATTGATCACATCATCCAACAAAAAGGCATTCTGTTCAAAGCAAGACCAAACTGAAAAGTTCAGTGCATGAGAGAGAAATAAGGTTATGCCATCTTGGATTGTACAATAACAACAATGAACAATGGACCTCATTCATCAATATCTTCCTAAGTTTTTCCTGAAATTTGTTCTTGAGAAAGATCCTAAGTAGAGCCCAACTGATATATCGGTTGACCGATATAATCGGTAAATATTAGCAGTTTACCAAAATATTTCCTTCGGTGTTATTTTCACCAATAAGAGACCGATATATTTCCTTGCAATTCATTTTTTGTCCAGAAGAGGATACAAGTTTGAGCACTACAAGAGGACATCATCTAAACTTTAAAACAGTGGGACTGTAGAGAAAACAAGCTGCATATAAATGTGGGTTGAAAAACAGTTTTCCATTGTAAAAGGCCCACAAAATGCACACAAAGTTTAAAGTTGCATAAAAAAGTTCTTACAATTAATCTAGATAGCCAGTATGGCCAAACTCAGTTACTGAGTAGTAGGCTAACTAGCCTACTGTAGCTAGCTACTGAAGCTATATTGTTTCTAAATTTGCCTTTTGAGTAAAGTGCCTGTAGTGTTTACTACTCCAGCTCTGGCATGAAAGTATTTTAAAAAACTTGTGGTTTTCAAAAAGTCAATACCTGTGTTTCGCCATTTCCATGACATTTACTGTACCTACCTAACTAACATTAGCTCTCTGGGACTGGTAGCATGCTGAATAGAAACGTAGTGCAGAGAGCACCGCAGTTTTGGGGCGAAACCATTTACCTTGGAAAAGGCTGAGATAAATACGTTTTTCCTTTGTTGTCAAATTAATAATAGCATACCATCATTGTAGCAAAGCTGTAAATAAAATGTGTCTTATTACATTTTTATTTTATCTCCCTTATTTGGATATTAGTGATGGGAAGTTTGACTCTTTCTGCTGACTCGGATCTTGTCCTAATCTTGTCATAGTAGAAAAATCGGCAGATATTATCGGTATCGGCAAATATTTCCGACTCAAAATCGGTATCGGGTACAAAAATCCCTTATCGGTCAGGCTCTAATACTAAGAAAAGTCTATGCCAGATTCATGACATGTTCTTATAATGATGAATCCCATTGTCCTCGTAAATTGAAAGCATGTGCCAGTTGTTCCTAATTAGCATAGGTAAACGCCCTGCCAATCCCCATAAAAGGGCATGAGACCTGCAGGGCTGTGTGCACTCAGATATTACACAAAGAAATTCAAAAGTTGAGAGGTCAAGAATGCCCAAACCAAAATCTAAAGATGGTGGAACACCAGACTCCAAACGTAAAAAAAACTGGATGGAAGTCGCCATCCTACTAAATACTGTGAGAAATAAAACCGAAAGATTTTTCCCCGTTAATCTCTTGCCATTGAAACCAATGTAAAAAAGTTGATATTTAACACTAGAACCGCCAAATGCCTACACCAACTGGCGTTTGAGTTTGTAATTATAATAAAACTGCCATTTTGAAAGCTACACCCTCCTCCTTCCATGACTTTTCCTAAATAGGCGTATATTACATTGTTCCATTGTCAGAATTCTAAACTCACAAACTGAAAACCATTTAGAGACTATTTACCAGTTTTTTAACCCATATCCCTACCTTTTCCTTCAAAAGCACACACCACTTTGCGTTGCTACCCAGGGAGCCGCTAATCATCCCTCACTGAATGAATGATGTTAATGGATGAATGGGCGATAACCCCAGATAAAAGATTAGAGCCTTGGTTGAATTTGAATGAACTTACAAAAGAAAAATAAATGATTTCCTTGACCATTCAACAAATTAATTATCATTGAAACAATACAGATGATATCCTCGACAATTCTACAAATGTGTCCCATGTTACTGTTTTTATTAGGAGTGAAACAAAATATCAAACATCCAATCATCTATTCATTCATTATTTTACTGAAGATTCAGCTTCTTATGTAATTAATCAAATGCATTACACTAAATGATTATTTGTGGAATGAAATTCCACTAACAATATTCTTTACTGTTCAACAAATTGTTATTGAAACATAATAGAAACCCTCAACAATTCAACAAATGTAGCTGTTAGGCCTAAATGTTACTCTTTTTCAATAGGAAAGAGACAAAATATCTAACATCCTATAATCTGTCTATGAATTGTTGTATTTTATTCTACCGAAGATTCAGCTTCTTATGTAATTCATCAAATGTATTACGCTAAATAATTATTCACAAAACAAAATACAAACGATATCCTTGACCATTCAACAAATGTATTGTTATTGAAATATAATACAAATGATTTCCTCAACAATTCAACAAATGTAGCTATTAGGCCTGAATGTTACTATTTTTCATTAAAGAGAAACAAAATATCAAACAACCTGTCTATCTGTCTGTCTATGAAAATGATTTTTTTTACAGAAGATTCAGCTTCTTATATAATTCATCAAATGTATTACTCTAAATAATTTAGAGAAATGGAATACAACCGATAGTCTTAATTGACTATTCAACAAAATAATAATTATTGGAATATAATACAAACAATATCCTTGACAATTCAACAAATGTATGCTATTAAGCTACACATTATTGTTTTTAATTGGGAGGGAAACAAAATATCAAACACCCTATCATCTGTCTATGAATTTGGCTGATTATTTTACAGAAAATTCAGCTTTGTATGTAATTTATCAAATGTAATACACTGAATGATTATTAATGAAATATATGCAGTGCAACTGTTTTGTTTGCCGGACTTGTTCACATAAAGCTGTGTGCTGACTGTAGGCCAGAAGGATAAGGAATTAAAGCAAAATTAAAATGGATTAACCTGTGGTTAGTTTAAGGGTGATGTTCTTTTTATTTTGAAAATTCTATATCCAGAGTTGAAATAATGCATTTTTTCATAGGCTTTTCTAATAAGACCTTCAGTACAAACACATTCTTGTATTCTTCAAATTCATTAGACATTTAGACAATACAAACAAATTCTGTAATTCATTCTTTTTTAGAAGTATATAGTTTACTATTTAGTTTGATAATGACCCAGTAGATGAACTGATGCTGTGGCTGGCTGGTGATGCTGCGGAGAATGTACGTGCTAATAGGGACGATTCGTTTGCTAACAATGCCAAACCACGTCCTGACTCTGGTAGATACTGGGGGTCTGAAAGGCCTGGCGGTTGATACGTTACAGATCTGCAAATACAACAAGTTCATTTTAATCTCTCTTTCAGTTTGGTGGAGGACAATAAATAGCCTACATTTAAAAAAGGTTCCTAGAAAGACTGTGTGGTCATACTCTGAAAGAAAGGAAATTACGTCATCGGCTATCCGAAAATACCCATGTGATTCGAGTTGATTTTCGTCCAACTGGTGGAAAGTTTGTCTCAAAACTATTTGTGTGTAAAATGCAATCCATACGCGTAGAAATTTAAAATTTAAATTTGTACGTGCAGAATTGAGATCCACAAATGTTTTTCATGTATTTGTAAATCTTTGTTATTTGTGGGATTTGAATTTGTATTTTTTGTGTTCACAGATTTGCATTGTCTGTTCACACAAATAATACTGAGACAAATCTAACCCCATATTATACTAGATAGCATGTAACGTAGCAACATCTAAGGTTTATTTAAACTTTATTTTATGATGTTTAGATTTTTAGATGTAGTGCTTTAGATTTTTTGTTTCGATTTTTACTTAGCCCTGTTGTTTTTTAACACACAGTGGCTGAAGGAGGAGAAGAAATGGATTTGGTGGCAGTTTACTGGCAAAACCTTTTTCAAGAAGGACCTTTTAAGAAAAGCTTAAAAATTGTGAGGAAAGATCAACCAACCCTGCAGCTAGCCGCCCACAACATCGAAGGAACATTGTTTTTGTGAGTTTGTTCTTGTATCTTTAATAATGACATTAATTTGGGTTATGCAATGTCTATTTGTGATGCAGCATTCTGTCATACTGCGTAATATAGTGGTACATCCTTGATGGTTTCAGTCACCATGTATT
Source organism: Esox masquinongy (assembly GCA_016801175.1). Lineage (NCBI taxonomy): Eukaryota > Metazoa > Chordata > Actinopteri > Esociformes > Esocidae > Esox > Esox masquinongy. Next base: position 58,170 of record JACXGI010003887.1, read on the forward strand.
CATGTTTGTCTTTGACCTCTCTACTTTCCCAATACAGTAGCCTAAGTAACTGTAAAATCCAACACATTGTTGGTAAAACGTATACAGCTAATTGTGTGTGCGCGCGCGCGTGCATGTATATGTGCGCGCACGTGCCTGCTTCATAACTAGTAACTAGCATGCACTAGGGCCCGTCATAATAGCGTGCACTGGGGTCCATCATAACTACCTTACGCCAGTGATGACTACATTACTTTACCCAGCAGCTAGTCTTTGACTCTCTAGGAGCCCGGTTTCCTGAGGCGCCATTTTGCCCCACTCCTGCAGTCCCCCCAGGCCAATAAAGAACCCTCAAGTTTGCATTAATGTTTCATATTTTCTTGCTTGCTTTTTATTTGCAGATCTTACACAATGATGCGATTGAGATGGATAAGGGTGCTGGCGTTATTCACACCCCTGTGGTAGACCCAGTTTTAAATGCACATCTGCAAAATAGATACCACAGTTAA
>JACXGI010003888.1:9785-53159 GCA_016801175.1 Esox masquinongy
TGTGTGTGTGTGTGTGTGCCTGTGTGTGTATGGCGTGTCTGGGTCTGTGTACCGATAGGGGAACAAAGAAACAGGAAAATAATCACAGAAATCATTAATGTCCTCTGATAACACAGGGGAAGTGGTCATATTATAAAATCAAATCATACCGTCCTGCTGTTATTGTCAACCACATGATGCTGCATGAGGAGACGTCAAAGCCAGGATGTCTGCCCATCGTGGGATTATTCAACGTGTCTCCTAATACAAACACACTGGCCAGCCTACTGCTGATGGGGAACGGTTTGGCTGATGTCTGCCTTCAGAAGATGAGCAATAATAACACTTCTGAGGACCTTTATCCATCTGTCTCTGTAGCTAAAAGCTGTTTTATGAGAAATGCATCCTAGTAAATGCCGTTCTGTCAACCATGGTCTACGTTGGTATGGAGCGGTTCATGGATGAGCTGGTGCCTCTTTCATCATCCCTGTCGACAAAGCTCAAAGCGCACTGGACTGACATACCGTGGCATAAAACAGAAATTTGTCTGTATCAGAATTTTGCCATATTTTATGGCACACTGTTATCCGATCTTCAACCAATGCTAATATTAGAAAAAAGGAAACTCTTGTGAACAACCAACACAACATACAATTTTTTTACTTCTTTAATTTTTTTTCAAATTAAATAAAGGTATGCCACCAAGCTTAAGGGTAAAAAAGGAAGAAAAAAAAAACTTAGACTCAAAAACTAGTCAGCAGCAAGGACTGTGACCGAACTCTTCCAAGGGTTATTGGTCAGTCAATGGCGCCACGTGGGAAGGGCTCCTTCAAGGACAGCACGTTGTCCAGACCCTAATGCATCAAAGAATCCCCAAACCCAGCCCTCAATGTGGAATGCGTTGTTTGGTTTTCACCAGACATAACATGGCCCATGTCGCCCAAACATGTCCCTTTCGACTCATGTGCCAATACAGTGTTCCAGAACCCTTGAGGATCATTCAGGTACTCGAGACGGGCATTCATAGTGTACTTCCTTGTGAGCAAGGGTTCTCATTTTAGCCTAGTGTCTTTCTGATGGCAGTCATCAGAGTCACGGACATTGACCTTAGCTGAGGTCAGAGAGTCCTGCTTATCCCTGGATTTTCTAGGGTTCTTTGTCATTTCTGGATGATCTTACACCGTGCTATTTTAGAAATTTTGGCAGGACTCAGAAGATTCACAAGCATCTTAAGAATGGCTTTGTAACACTTCTCAGACTGATAATCATCAACAACTGTGTTCCGGAAGTGTTCAGGAATTTCTTTTGATCGCGGCATGACGAACCTGCATGTTAATGCCAATCTGACGGCAAGGGCCAAAATTAGTCCAATTTATCTTAGAGAAGCCTGATTGTTTTGCAAGGTATTCAACCACCTGAACCTAATTACCCATTTCATTGGTTAAAATTAGGGGGGAATAACTTCAGGAACTTCAGTATTGCATGTTTCATTAACTAGCACACCAAACAAATGAAACAAGCACCAAGATTTGGTGTCATTCTTTTCTCTCTGAATCCTTCTATATATTACTCCAAACCACAAAAATATCTGACCAAAATATCTCTATATATTACTCCAAAACACAAAAATATCTGACGAAATTCTACATGAAAAGAATGCAATAAATGCAACAAATCTGACAGGGCAAATACTTTACAGTACGGTTGCTGCATATTATTCATTTACACAGCATAAGACCTTGAGAGCAAATACGACTTAAAATAATTTTTATTTTTATTTCGTTAATACTAAGCTGCCCAGAGAATGCATTTAGACACTTGAAAACTACTTAAAGCAGACACTTTTAGAGAAATGTTCACTAAATAGTAAGTAACTGTAACAATGACTTACTAAAAACAGATTGTATACTCAGTTACAGTGAAACGTGTCAATACTGGTCTAAATGTTTTGTACGGAAACATCAAGCTCCTTGCCGTCTCATAACGATTTAAGTCTGCCACTGAAATTAATTACATAGAGGCACCTTGCAAAGGTGCTCCGTTCTCATTCCAAGGAAGTGCTTCTTTTCGATGTGCCCTCCCTCCTATATGTGCTGGGTGATAGAGCCTCAAGCCTTGCAATAAAAGCAGATTACAGCATGCAAATTTGGCTGTGGGAGTCAGAGAATTAAATACAGTAGTAAGTTAGTCGAACTTAATGTCGTGTTCCAATATAGTTTGACGAATTAATTAAACCATCTTCAGCTTAGTTATCCAGACTAGGCATTAGTTTTGCTAGAAACGTCCCGGTTTCTGACATTCACTACCAAATTGTACCGGTTTTCACCACAATTAAAATAATAATAATAATACTGTAATGTTTCCACATACGAGTCGGACCCAAACAAACAACCGTGTAGAACTGCGTAGCAAAGCAACAATTCTCATGAAAGCTCAAAGTGCCCCACCGCTCCACCAACAACAAGCACGCATGATGACCAACATGCGTGCATAAACGCATACATGTGCGTGTGCATTAACATGCGGTTACACAAGGGTCCCGGTTTGGGGGTTTGAAAATGTGGTCACCCTAATCAAAGTGCACTTTCCCATAACTGTCTGCTTGTCGGCGCACCAGTAAAGTTTACATGATTTAGCTAAAACTCTTATCCCAAGAAATCAGGCATATGTTTTTTACTGTTTTCTACTTACTGTCGGCTAGGACATCCAACCGGCAACCTTCCAGTTACCAGCCCAACACTTCAAACACGCAGCCCGGATTTGACTCCATAGGGAGTCCTGTGTCTATAGCCTCACCCAGGGCCGTAGCTAACACAGGGTATGAAATCACAGTAGCTAACACAGGGTATGAAAACACAGTAGCTAACACAGGGTATGATAAAACAGTAGCAAACAGGGTATGATAACACAGTAGCTAACACAGTAGCTAACAAAGGGTATGATAAAACAGTAGCTAACACAGGGTATGATAAAACAGTAGCTAACACAGGGTATGATAAAACAGTAGCTAACACAGGGTATGAAAACACAGTAGCTAACACAGGGTATGCTAAAACAGTAGCTAACACAGGGTATGAAAACACAGTAGCTAACACAGGGTATGATTCACAGGGCCCATGGCTTGGTGGGGCCCACTGATCATTATAATATCACTGTCGTCTATGAGTGAAGGGGCCCGGGCATGTATCCCCAGCAACGGCCTTGGCCTCACCTGAGCTGTAAAGCTGCGGTCTTAATCATCGTCTCCCAAATGGCCCCTACTCGAGTCCCCTATAGAGGGAATACAGTGCCATTTGGGACGCGACATACAGCTGGTGATTCATTAAAAGAAGCGAGTGTTTGGGAGGGAAATTAATTACACGTCTCGTTTTGTGATGGTCAGGATTTGATCAGTCCCTGGGGAGTTGGGACGACGTTGTGTGTGGACTAAATTGGCGGCGTTTGCCGCATCTGGAAGCATCAGGGTGATGCGGGAGAGACGCTGCCAGCTGAGATGCTTTATTTACCCAGGCCAACTTAAACCCCGGCATATTACTCCCACTGACCGGCTGCACACACAAACGCACACGCGTGACAGTGAGTTCCGCTAGCAACTTATAACTGAGACACGTTCATCGGCAGGCAGACTAGTGAACGCTGCTCCTGAGGGAAAAGGCAAATGTATGTGGTCTGACTGTACATCAGAGATATTCTATCCAGCTTGCGTGCCATGCCAATGCATGCGCTAATACGTTATGCCGATAGGGGAACAAGAAAACAGGAAAATAATCAGAGATATCCCAGCGGGTGTTCTTACTTTGGCCACCAGGGACACGGCGAGTCGCCCGATGCCAGACTTAAACGCGGCCATTGGCTGCTTCTTGTACAGCTCCTCCGTCGTCTTCTGAACCTGCCAACACACACGCACAGGTTTTACCATGTAGGTGAGGACCGGCAGTTTTGTACCTTTAAAAATAACAGTTGTACCTTATCCCGAACCTTAACCCTAACCCGTACTGAACCCTTAACTCAACTTAAACATCATGCCTAACCTTAACCTAACCCTTAATGCCTAAACCCCAATTCTAACCCCAATGTTAACTAAGAAGTCAGATTACTATCTGTTACTACCTGTTACTATCGTACACACAAACACACACATGCAGGGAGGAGTTGGAGGAGTCCTGCTGATCTCTGAAACCACCACTAGTGCAGCCCACTCACCAGATGAACACACACCAGCCTGGTCTCGCTACCAGTGTTAGTATGAAACACACATGGTGTTTACCTTGTACTGCCCTGGCCCAGGGACATTCACCTCCTCCTTACTGTGGAGCGCCAGACAGCGCTGGGCAGTCGAGCCGAAGCCACCCTTCCTGGTGCTCTCCAGGTGAGCCTTTTTCACGCTGTCCTGCGCCAGGCCATACTCAAACATGTTGTAGGCACCGGGACCTGAGATGGGAGAGGAGCCCGGCATTCATTTGTCGGCTGTAAATGGATAAATGTGGGGGAATCACTCGGTTCGATACCCCACGCCTACCTTGATGCATTAAATCTCTCAGTGTACGCACACCAACACTAAAACACAATACATAAAAGCTCTACTTCACACTTATTGACGTTTCAGTCATCAATGGGAATATATCTGGCAGCCCTCTCTGCACTTGGCAAACAGCTGTCTTTCCAGAGGATGTACTAATGTCATTATGTATCAGCCATAAAACACACGGCAGGCCCTAAATAACATCCATACACACCAGGTTGGCCGCGGAATCCGGGAAGAGGATCATCAGGGGTGTGTAGAGTACTGAAAATCTGTACTGAAGTAAAAGTACTGTAACTCGTCCTAAAATGTACTTAAGTAAAAGTTGAAGTATCACCTGAAAAAACTACTCAAGTAAGAGTAAAAGAGTACTTGGTCAAAAAAGTACTTGAATACTAGTTACATATTTTGTACTAGACATTAGCGCCATAGTAACAAGGAAAAAGTATTTAAGAAAGTACAAACGCAAACTGCATTTTTAATGTTTGAACAGGCATTTGTTTTCCAGAGTCAGCCTATAGTCATGCAGAATAGGAAACAAAATAAATTGCAAATATAAATAATACTGTATTTCTATTATTAATCTGTGTTGCAAAAAAGATTCATGCGAATTAAGACCATCATACATGTTACTGGTAAAAAAAAAATATTTATCTTGTGTAGTAATGCTCAGTACATCTTGTCAATCAAATATTTGTTATTAGTAAGTCAGGTCTTGGGTGGAATGACTGACTGCATTGCAACTAAGCCACCTGGTTAGCAGCAATGGCTTTCAACTAAAATCTAGCTAGCTAGACAGAGTATGTTGCTAAAGTGCATTACTAAATAATAAAGTTCGAGTCAAGCCCAATGAACCACTAATACAAATATACTAACAAGCTGTAGTGTTATTATATGTTGTAAGTTAGCTAGAATATTACATTATCATTAGGATATATTACTGCATTTCGTTGTACTGTACTTGTACTTGTTCAATGACAAAAAAGTTGAATCTAAAAAAAAAGATAGTTATAATAGGATTTAGCTGGCTAACTAGCGCGAGCCGGTTCGCTAACCTTACCTCTCTATGTGCTCGCGGATGTATGATGAGTTTTTGAAAGCAGAGATGGTTGCGTCTTTGGGAATAAAAATACAACATTTCATGATGACTGTGTTGCCTATTTTACATTTAAATCGAAACATGTCGTGCAACTGTGGCCAGGGATTGGAATTTCCCTCGTCAACGTCCTCCAATTGACAACTTTCAATCTCTGTGTCGGTGTCTGTCATTTAAATAGGTACGTCTGTGCTCGCACTCAGATGCAGATTTAAAGGAGCGGGAGGGAACACACCACCCCAAACTCAAATCAAATCACGAAACGAAAAAACTCAATATTTTTTAACCAACGACTGAAGACAACATTTTTACGAAGGAGTAGGTGAAATGTAACGGAGTAAAGAGTACGATTTATTTTTAAAAAAAATACTTGAGTAAGAGTAAAGAGTACAGCCCCAGAAAGTAACTAAAAAAGTACTCGTTCCTCTGAAACTGTACTCTTTTACTCATTTGCGTTACTTGTAACGCGTTACTACCCACCCCTGGGGATCATGAACTACTACCATCCCCACGTTACCTCAACCTGAGAAGGAAGGAAGGAACATGAGACAAGATAAGCTGTATTATTTAAAGGTTTTTGTCTTTGTCTTTTCTCAGTTGTTTTTCATGCAAGAATGTACAGTTTTATTTGTAAATGTACAGTATTATGTGTAAATCTACAGTACGATGTGTAAATGTACAGTAGTACGTGTAAGTCTACAGAACTATGTGTAAATGTGTCTAATCTATTGCACAGCAGCCAACATGGTGTCCTACAAGCCAACGTGGGGAGAACACCATGAGGAATCATGACACTATTATCATCACAGGACAAATCACTCATGTAAGAAACAGGGCAGGTTTGATAGGCATGTGGACCCCCAATCTAGAACGCACACCCACACACACACATAATTACACAAATTTTGGGAAACACACGCACAGACAGACACACACACACACACACACACACCTGGAGTGCACTGTTTGCGGCTGTCAGGGAAGAATCGCACGGCGGTCAAGCCAAACGGGCTTCTCTTCATTCCTGTGGTCTTCTTGAGGATCTCCAGGGCACAGCGCGGATCGTTGTACACGCCTACGGGAGGGGCCTGCTCCTTTACAGCAACGAACCGCTGACAGACAGACAGACACCATACAATATACACGTCTGATTGTGTAGTAATATTTGATGGCAAAAAGACTGGTCCCCAGGCCGATGCCTCTGAATCCTCTATTATCTAGAGGCCCTATCTGACTCTGAATCCTCTTATTATCTACAGGCCCTATCTGACTCTGAATCCTCTTATTATCTACAGGCCCTATCTGCCTCTGAATCCTCTTATTACCTATAGAGGTCCTATCTGGATCTGAATCCTCTTATTACCTATAGAGGCCCTATCTGGCTCTGAATCCTCTTATTACCTATAGAGGCCCTATCTGGCTCTGAATCCTCTTATTACCTATAGAGGTCCTATCTGCCTCTGAATCCTCTTATTACCTATAGAGGCCCTATCTGCCTCTGAATCCTCTTATTACCTTTAGAGGCCCTATCTGCCTCTGAATCCTCTTATTACCTATAGAGGCCCTATCTGCCTCTGAATCCTCTTATTACCTATAGAGGCCCTAGGTGGCTCTGAATTGTCCTGTTGTTGCAGGACACCCAAGATTCTGGGATGTTCAAAGTTTAAAAAGGTTTCTGAAGTTTTCAAAATTTCCATTTAGATATTTCTGACTTGTTTGGCCCAAACCAAATGTAAAACGTCAAAAAACAACACTGGAGCTCACCTAGAAAACCAAGGTTGGATTTGCCCTAATCACAAATGTTTCAACCCATACACAAAAAGTATATTCATTAATTATTCAAATAATAATTCATTATAATACCTATATACTACAGTATTTCTAGTGCTACACTGCATACCCATGTGCTGCCTGCAGCACAGCACTGCATCTGAATTGCTATCCAGATCAGAATAGACGACAGATTAATCAGCCAGGAAAATAGAAAGTAACATCAACACAGAAGTAAAGATCCACTCTTAACAGACATCAAAATCTCTGGCTCCTCAATATTGATTTGGAGGATGATTTGGCACTTAAAAATGCCAGGAGGTTCGGTCTGAGAAGCCCGCTCTCCCCACTAACTGAGGACACTCTTTCCTTCAAACCCAAACACTGCAAATCCATTTGAACTTCCCCCATTTGTACAAGTAGCACATGAAAAGAAGGAAGACATGGTCAGGAACGCGTTACTAACTGAACGTGCCAGATTATATTTAAGTGCTTCTTTAGCTGATGTGGGCTGAGGTCTGCAGAACCAACAGCGAGGAGAGGGTTGGTGAAACGGGGAAGGGTGGGCGAGGATGGGAGGGTGGGTTAGGGGGAGGGTGGGTGGGTGGGGGTGTTCCAGCTGCTCCTCTCATCCCTCTCCCAACTCTGGAAGAGAACGTCAGATGGCGTGAGCTGTGTGGGACCAGGAGGGGAGGATCAGAGAGGCAGAGGGCCCCTAGCTGAGAGACGTGGAGAGACAACTTCATAGTGCAGAGCGGCGTGCTGACAGCGTGGGCCCAGAAAAACCAGGTCAGAGCAGTTAACTGAAATGCCCTGTACACTCAAGAAGGGTGACCAACCCCCTCTCCGAAACACCTGCAACCTGTCTCTCTCCCCAGCTCCAACCTGTCTGTCTTTCCTCAGCTCTAACCTGTCTGTCTCTCCCCAGGTGCCCATCTGTCTATCTCTCCTCAGTTCCAACCTGTCTGTCTCTCCCTAGCTCCAACCTGTCTGTCTCTCCCCAGGTGCCCATCTGTCTATCTCTTCTCAGCTCCAACATGTCTGTCTCTCCCCAGGTACCCATCTGTCTATCTCTCCTCAGCTCCAACCTGTTTGTCTCTCCCCAGCTCCCACCTGTCTGTCTCTCCCTAGCTCCCACCTGTCTGTCTCTCCCCAGCTCCCACCTGTCTGTCTCTCCCCATCTCCCACTTGTCTGTCTCTCACCATCTCCCACCAGTCTGTAGAGAATCGTGAAGTGTTTAATATGCAGATGGAGCTTTTTTATATTCAAGTTGGGAGTTGGTTCAGGGATGCGCGCGCATGTGTGTGTGTGTGTGTGTGTGTGTGAAGATGGAGACAGCGCTAATTAAGACGTCTGTCAGGAGTTTCTTTTAGTCTATCTATCGATATGATGCAAACAGAGTTCTGCTGAAGTGCAGAGGGTTCTTGTGGCGATCTGAGCTCTTCCTAATCCAACAAAGGAATTCATCTGAGGCTTGTGTCCCAAATAACACGCTATTCCCTCTACGATGCACTACTGTTGTTTAGACCCCTATACACCCTAGTCAAAAGAAGTGCACTAAACAGTATGGTTCCATTCAGGACGCAACCTGAACGCGAATGACGAAATAGCCTTTTTTATACTGACAGCCCAGCTGAACTCCTGTGTATCCCAAAATAACCCGTTGATTCCTGAAATCTGGAATCTGGTCAGACAGGCTCGTGATGCTGTCTTGTCTAAGGGTCTGCAACGTGGTACGTCTGACTAAAGGCTTCAGTCCTCCTCCACTGTCTCCCAAAGCAGGCACGTCTTCTGCCTTTCACTGTACCTCTGTCTGAGAGAAGAATGGAGGGCTGAACACTAGATTCCCGTACAGGTTGATCGGCTTCTCAAACTGGCTCCTGATGTGGTACTGGCCAGGACCAGGCACTCCCTACAGACAGAGCAAACAGAACAGACAGAAACAGACACAGGGAGCAGAGAAAGAAACAACAAAGTGTTATTGGTTTGTCCTGAGAGGGAGCGATAGAGCATCTTGTTGGATTGAAAGCCATCTGAGCCCTCACAGATGAGGAGCGCAGGATGAAGTGGGAAAAGTAGATGACTCAATTAAGAAGATGAACAACACTAGTGGAAGGAGCTGGAGATGGGTGGGGGGTGAAAAGAGAGGGATTATGGTTAGCGAGGGATGATGACAGAAGGGTGATGGAGAGAGGAACTATAGACAGAGAGGGACAACGGAGAGAGAGGGATGATGGGTGAGGGATGATGGAGAGAGAGGAACTGGAGACAGAGATGGACAATGGAGAGAGAGGGAGGATGGGGAAGGGATGATGGAGAGAGAGGAACTGGAGACTGAGAGGGACAACAAAGAGAGAGGGATGATGGGGGAGGGATGATGGAGAGAGAGGAACTGGAGACAGAGATGGACAATGGAGAGAGAGGGAGGATGGGGAAGGGATGATGGAGAGAGAGGATCTGGAGACTGAGAGGGACAACAAAGAGAGAGGGATGATGGGGGAGGGATGATGGAGAGAGAGGAACTGGAGACAGAGATGGACAATGGAGAGAGAGGGATGATGGGGGAGGGATGATGGAGAGAGGGGGATGCTGATATCCAGCCCAGGCACCAGTGAGAGGAGTGGAGTGGGCCCTTAGATGGAAGTTCTCCTCCCTAATTTGGTCCATTCAGCCTCCCTATGAACAATGTAATGTGATGTATTGACCATTAGAGTCCACAAGGATGACGTTAGTTACCCAGGACACACACACTGAGAAACCGAGTAGGCACAAAAACTAAGCAAACGTGCACTTGCTGAAAAAGCTGGACAAACACTTGCACGCACGCACGCACACAAACACACACGCACACAAACACACACACACACACAAAAACACACACACATACACACACACACACACACACCTTAATGGGGGCAAATACATTTAAGCTGTGAGAAATAATGTTGTCTGGGAGAATGAGGCGCTGTGTGTGGCTGCTCTGTGCGCTGCGAACTCTTCAGAGGCCACCTCAAGGTTGTCGCAGCCTACATTTCACAACACTGCCTCCCGCAACAGCCAGCGCATTACATTCCTAACTCTCCTGTGTAGGGCCGGTTGGTTCTGGTCAAAATTAATATGCTATAAAGGGAATAAGGTGTCAGTTGTGATGCAGCCATGTTCCTTGGGAGAACCGCAGAGAGGTGGGTAGAATTTATGAAGTATGGGGGTAGCAAGGTGACATGATTAGGGTCAGTTCCATTCAGGACCATTTAGTCGCCCGAAAAGCAGTGAGGAGGAAATGTTAAACTGCAGTTAATCTATTGAAACTGGCTAATTGAACTATGTTCTACTGGGTTTTCTACTGGGTTTTCTCCACTCCTGAAGGTACCCCAGAGGCTGAACCTCAGGTATTACACCCAGGACATCAGATGACAGTACAGAACTGGAAGATATTAAAAGGCAACCGAAGATCTCCATTATTTTACCAGGGCTGCACATCGCCCGCTACTCCCAGCCAAACCTGTGACACAGGGACCCTCTATCAAGGACCGGGCTGGTTAATTTGCATAACCAGCTACCCCTGGCTCACGCTAGACCCATTAAGATGGAAAATGTGTTGTGTGTGGACTTCCAGAATTGGGGGTCCCTGATGTCCGTTCACCTGCCAAATTTTGGGGACAATACTGGTGGGTAGTGGTTTAATGGATAGGTTTAGTCATACTGGTTATAGTGGTTTAATGGAAAGGTTTAGTTATACTGGTTATAATGGTTTAATGGATAGGTTTAGTCATACTGGTTATAATGGTTTAATGAATAGGTTGATTCATACTGGTTATAGTGGTTTAATGTCACCCAGTGTTCCTCCCACACTCTTCTTTCTGAAGTGTCATAGATTGAGTGACTACATCATAAAATGTTGCCTGGTATAATTACCCAGTCTCAGCTGACTTAATTTAAATGGAACCAATCCAACCAACCATCCAATGTTGCCAGGTATTTAAGACTGTTGTTGTTGGCCATTTTCACGACCGCGTACAGCTCAGGGTTGGGGTCAAATTGGTGTCAGTTCAAAATGAAGTTAGACCATTTACCAAGTAAACTAACTCAAAGTCAACACATGAAAACAGAGTAGCAATTTTTAACAAGTTTGCAATTAACTGAAAGAGTAGTGGGAAGCGACTCATTTCAAAAGGCTTCTTGATTTCATTATTTTGTGGGGGGGTTTTCTGAATTAAGTGACTTAAATTCCAACCGAACCCCACCCTCATACGCAGTGGGGTCGACAGTGAGGAGGAGAACAGGCCCAGGTTCTGGGGGTCCTGCTTCGAGGTGGTGCCGTGCCAGTCCCTCTCTAATGATGTCGGATAGGAGCCCAGCCAACACTGGGGGGTCCACAGTAGGAAATCCACACTGACAGGAGGGCAACCACACACACACACACACACACACACACACCGTTGCCTGACCATACGCACCTGACCCTCCTCTCACCACAAACCCCCCCAGTCTAAAGCAGACCATGGGTCTTTTGGGCCGTGTCGGATAGGGCCACAGTGTCGCTGGACCTCCCCTGTCTCAGCCCCAGGGTTTTACACTGCTGTATTATTGTGCCGGGGGAGTAGGGTCACTTCTCATTCTCCACTGTAAATCCTTTGTAAGTCAAAGGAATGCGCTCTCTAAATTCTCCTTGTGTCCTGCTCTGTTTCAACTTAGGAAGACATGAGGTCTTGGACCACACCTCAGGAGTACCAGGCCAGAAAGACACGTAGCTGTCCCTGTCCAAAGTCCTTGTGGTTCTGTTGCAGATCAAGTAGCTGTTGATACCTGACAATTTCGGAAAAGCTGTGCATTCAAGAAAATTTGCAGGTGATTAATGCCTGCTTATTATAGAGTAGGATGAAGCCACCCATAAATACTGATCCGGGGTCAGTTTGCACTTCCCCACCAATGGTTATGGTTAGGATTGAGGGACAGAAAGCTGATCCTAGATCTGTTCCTTTGAAAAACTTCAGCCCATATTCACTGATCACACTGTAGGAGCTCTGTCCTATTGTGAAGCTTGAACGCCATCTGGTGGTGAGTGGTATAACGGCGAGAGCAGGTAGAGAAGTCACAACACTGAATGCTGCAGTGCTTGCAATAAGCATGTCATGGGAAACACAGATAAGGAAAGGAATGTCAGAGCAATTACAAACATCAATAGGACAACAACATCCCCAAAGAAGGTGTCACTAGCAAAAAAGAAAGACTTCCTGAAAATTAACATTTGCTTTTTCGGTCTTAATTTAACATTAGGGCTTAGGTTTGCCATGTGGTAAAAGTCACTGTGAAGGTTAAGTTCAAAAATGAATGTGAAGAAGATGTGGTGGGAGTGGCCAGCATTTTGACTATGCGGTTATAGAGGCCGGTTATGTTGTGGTCATCATGGTGGGACGACGAGGCACCCCCCCCGGTGTGGACCACCACAGCAACCTCACCTTCTTCTTCTCCTGCAAGGGGACGATCTCATGGTAGCGCGGGACAACCAGCTCTGACCGACTCCCCTGGCCCTTCCTCATATTGACATTCTCGTACACGGTCTTGAAATACCTGGAACACAGGACGGGGGGGGGGCATTTATCAGCAGCTCTGAGCTCTCGGGCGTGGGGGAGGATGCCTCGGCCCTGTCAATCATTTCCAAATGACCCTGTTAGTCCCATATACCCAGGAAGGCACGGCAGACAAGGGAGGGGCAGTGATTTACACAACCCAGCTAAGCTAAATTGAGGAGATTGAGGGCTGTGCTGGCTGGAGGGATGCAGGTGCCCTCCCCACTATTGAGCTGTTGATGCCTTTCAAATAACTGTGTTGGGAGGGTGCCCCCAATGCCCAAAAGTGCTTAGCGAGACTCATCCTTACTTACCGTCAATAATGTCAGGATGGAGGTGCCAGCCGTAAATTATATTAAACACTTTAATATCACTTCAATATTATTTTGGAGGCAAAAAACCCAGACAAAATAATGGAGCGTGTATCCTGTGTTTGAATATGGCCCTGTTGGATTTCGATAACTGGGAAAGCAAATGTACATTACAGGGTATCAGAGTCTGTTATTGCCTAGGTGCTTGACTGGGGTGGTCCTATAGGCCAGAGTCACTGGATTGGTCCACCCTAGGATAGGGGTGTGTGTTTAGTAGCACTGGGGTGATCCTATACTACAGGCCAGAGTCACTGGATTGGTCCAGCCTAGGATAGGGGTGTGTGTTTAGTAGCACTGGGGGGGCGTGTGTGAGGAGGTGGGACTCACGCATCGTGGTCATACTGGCCTGGTCCAGGACCCTCAACCACCTTCACCTCTACTCGCTTCCCAGTCATCTTTCCAAAATGGACGCCTTTGTACTTCTGACAGGCGCTGGATTTTGCCTGCGGAAGATGGGAGTAAAAAAACATCTCTGAAGGTGGAGGGGTTGTTGCTATTTTGAATTTTAATCTTTAGGATGGGTTGAAGAAATGTCAATAAATGTCAGTACCTCTCAGGAGACATTTAGAAGCCAGTACCTCTTTTCTTTACAACCTCTGCCATTTCTACTCGGTTGGTTGCAATATGGTACAGGAGTCTTTAATTCATATTAATGACAATACATGAGCAGTCCTTTCCTAAGTGATTATGCGATCAAAATGCCATAGCAGATATGAATTCAATCAGCTACCCCAGAACAGCAACTGAACATGTTGCATCCAATTAGCTAACACCACAAACGTCGGTTTAAAAAAAAGACAACCAAAGAAAGTGCAACCGAGACACACACTACAAACCGAAGGTATGAATAACTTGGTCTGCTTTGAAATTAATTGTAGATTTTGAGCTGAGGTAAAAAAACAGAGTATAGGCCACCCCCAACAGTACTGCCCAAATAAGAATTTTCAGCATAGCCTCACCCGCTTTGAAAGAACACCATTAGACAGCTACTTAGCTCTGTGACCTGATAAACTTGGTGGTTAAAAATGCATGTCAGTCAGGAGATTTAAGGCGTTTACAGACAGGGAGAGGAAGAAAGGAATGAATTGATGGACTCTTGATAACCCTAAATCACTAGGCTCTTTCTGCCGGGCTGGGTTGACATAACCTACCTCAAGGACGCCGTTCACTCAGTTAGTCATTAGCAAATGAAATATGGTCTAATTGACGGCCCGACCAGCGAACGTTGCATTATTTTAAGTGAATATTGTAATATAACTTGAAGAATAATTACTAATGGTCTTCTTTGTTGACACCGGAATAAATGAACAAGGTGCTTTGTGACTTTTTAAAGTGGAGCTCCCATCATTAGCTATGGAAATAGATTCTGGGCAAATTAAGAGAGCCACTGGTGCATTAGATCGGCTGCTGCTAATGGAACTCTCTCACACAGAGTAAGTGCAAACACAAGCACAAGCACACACACACACACACACACGAGCAGACACACACTAATGAATTTACTCTCAGCACACACACTGTCATAACGAGTGTGTGTGTGTGTGTGTGTGTGTGTGTGTGTGTGTGTGTGTGTGTGTGTGTGTGTGTGTGTGTGTGTGTGTGTTTGTGTGTGTGCTCTCTCTTACCAATAGCGGGTTGTAAAAAGCAGGTCCTAATGTGTCATCCTTTTCGTCCGGCTTTTTCTTACAGAGAAACCCCTGTCCGTTATCTTCATAGCCAAAGGCCTGTCCTGGGGAAGGGATGGAGGGGATGTCTGGCTGCGGCAGGAACTTCAGGTGCGTATGCCCTCTGTGAAGTCCCTGGCAGGAACAGAGAGTGGGTGGCTCTTTACCAACAATATCTGCATCTTCCAGCTCTAGTTGCGTCATGGGTTTTTGAAACACCTTTGTGGTGGCACATTGGAACAGTTCCTCACTCTGTCCACGGGTGAATTTGTTAGTGCACACCATAGCAAAACGTTTTGCAGTGTAGCATCAGAAATGAGAGTCAACATATTGAAGTAGATGAATCACTGTTAAGGCCTGCTTGTTTCTGTTTTGTATCAGGTGAATACTTCCCAGGACTACACACCAGTTTTGTGCCTCTCTTCCCCAGAGGCTGGACCTCAGCACTGCCAGGAGTGTCGCCAGCTGGTCGGATGTTGTATGTTCCAGGCCCCGGGACCTCCGACACCATCTCATCGAACCGCTTTGATCGATTCCGGAGACTTTGTCCTCCCACAATGTGATCCTGTGAGGTTCGGATCAACATCACCTTTGTTTGTGATAATTACCTAAACTTGCGTATCAAATTCGACCCATGCATTCATTCTCCCTATTTGACAACACTGATCAACAAACGATTAATTTCACACTTGGGTGGATGTGTTACCTTGCCTTGAGAGCTGTTATACTGCCCTGGTCCGGGCAAGTCGGTGTCATCGCTGGACCTGTGGAACAGTGTCTCCCGGGAGGAGAGTGAGAGGAACGGAGCATAGCCATCTGAAAAACAGTTACGAATTTTAGTCTCTGTAACTGACATATCACAACATGTGCCAGCATATGTTTAAATTAACAATTTCAGAAACAGCATACTCCGTGAAACGAAGATCAACATAAGGAACATGGATCACATAGCTGTCGGTGCTTCTAATACCTGTCATGAACTGTACTTTTTTCTTAAAGTACTTGTACTTTACTTCAACTGATGTTTTATGAGACGGGGTATTTCGGGACATGGTTGGGCGACATGTGATCGTCTATATAGATTACGTCCTCGTCGAAGACACTAGCTGGAGGGCACTGAAAGAGCCCTTCACAGGGGTGACAGACCACAGGAACTTGAAGTACATCCGGGCAGGGAAACGCCTAAACCCTCGCCAGGCCAGATGGGCCTTGTTCTTTGCTGGCTGCCCCCCGAGGAAAATCTGCGTACCCTGGAGAGTGCCAGGTCGGCTCGTTACCTGGGTGCATACGTCAGCAGCGATGGGGCATCCGGGCATCACCAGAACCAACAAGGCCCAAAAGGATAAGTACTGGTGGCCTGGCATGGCAAAGACGGTGAGGCATTACATCCTGTCCTGTCCTGTATGTGCCCAGTCCAAGTCTCCATGTCTGTCTCCCGCAGGTAAGCGGCACCCTCTGCCAGTAGCTCAGCGGCCTTGGTCTCAGATCACCATTGACTTCCTCACAGACCTCCCTCGGTCAGATGGCAACACAGCCATTCTGGTTGTTTGTTGACCGCTTTTCAAAAATGACCCGGCCCATCCTCTTTCCCGGTCTTCCCTTTGCTGTACAAGTCGTCGAGGCGCCATTCCAGTAGGTCTTCCGGCACTACGGCCTTCCGGAAGACACTGTATCGGACCGCGGCCCCCAGCTCACCTCCCGTGTCTGGAGGGCGTTCATGGGCTGCCTGGGGGTCGCAGTGAGCCTCACATCCGGGTACAATCCCCAAGCCGGCGGGCAGGCGCGGGCAGGAAGAACGCACCATCCAAGAACTCTTATTATTATTATGTCATCTGTGTCGTCCCTGTTTTGAAATATAGCCTCAATCAAATAAAATGTATAATTAAAAAAGCTTGCTAGTTGGCGATCAACGTCTTTATTCGGAGTATTGAGACAAAAAAATGTCAACGCAGAGAACTTGGAAGAAAAGGAAAGGACCTTATTATTCATTACTTATTAACGTCATTGCAGAGTTAAAGCAAAATTATCAGAGGCTGTGCTGTGTCAAAGAAAAACAAATGGCTTCAAAATGCAACACCCTGAGAAACTATGGCCTGGTCAAAACTGCAAGCAGAGAATTTAAATAAAATTATGTTTACATTCGTTTATTTACATAGATGTCATTTCCACCACACCATGTAATTTCCATCAGACCTTGTCATTTCCATCACAAGCCATATTTTTTGGTAAATCTGTATTTTATATATAATTAACATAGATTGATTTGTTTTAGATGGGACAATTCCATGGTTATCATACACTTACATAAAGGTGGGGCTGAAATATCATATTTTTTAAAGATAAATAGATATTCTCAGCTGTCACCAAAGACAGTCCAATCAAGTGCTGCATTATTAATATTATAACTTAATGTATAAGTAATGTAATGTAAATCAATACCATGATATTTAATTTCCAACTAAAATGGATGTTTAGTGAGCTCATAATAGTACCGTGACAGCCATTATCAGAAACTGTTTGTAGGCAAATCAGAGAATGTAATTATACTGATAGAATAAAGTTTCAGTAGGTTTTAATGTCTTTGTCTTTCCAAATCATGTCCAAACAATAGAATGTACCACAGGCAAGGTTGCCATATCCGGAGTTTTCAAGCGAATTGCCCAAGCCTTTCAAACAAAGTCGCGGGGGAAAATTAACCGGGCGCGGGTTGCGGGTTTTTGGGCTACTTCTGAACTTCACCGCGGCCGCTCCATTTCTTTATATGCTATATCGTGTGTTTCTATGCTGTAATCACAGTCCGACTTCAGCTGCGGTAGGATCCGCGGCTTCACATGCGTGTATACCGCATCTTACGTTTTGTTCACTTGTAAAACTGTCAATATTGTTCACCAAAAAAAGTTGGCCTAGTTTTCAGTCATTTTGGGCTGGTTTTGAGCAGTCGATGCTCTAGAAATTTTTGCTTAACCTGGCAACACTGACCACAGGTGGCTTCCAACCAAGTTGTAGAAACATCTTAAGGATGGTCTACGGAAACATGATGAACATGACCTCTGAATACTAATACTTAAAAGGGAGAGAATATTTATGTTAATGCGATATTTCTGTTTTTTGTTATTTTTTAATACATTTCCAAAAATTTCTAAAAACCTGTTTTTGCTTGCTTGGTCATTATGGGGTACAGTAATTTGTTTAGATTGATTTGGAAAAATACATTTAACCAATGTTATAATTTTAGGTGTATCGTTACAAAATGTGAAAAAAGTGAAGGGGAGTGAATACTTTCCGAATGCACTGTACATAGATGACTTTAGTTATCCGACTGCATGGTTTCAGCAAGTGACATTAATTACTAATACATATTGCGACCATTTTGATGGCATGGCTAGCAAGTTAAACCTGTTAATTCGAGAAAGATAACGTTCTTACCTGATTTTTTGGTTTTATATTGATTGACCTCATATGATCCTGGCCCAACTTGGGACGTAGTACTACCGACGGTGAGGTAGGTACATCTTGGAGTGCGACAATACATTTTCACCAGCTGTAACTATAAGACAAGGCTACTTTATGAGATAACAAATACTATTAGGTATTAGCCATATCTTCCCTTTTTGCTCACTAGGCTACTTATGAGTCATAAAAAACATTATCTTACACGTTAAGTTTTAGCTTAACGTGTTTTCGGCGCGCTCCATGTTATTTAGTGTCTAAGCAACGCACTGGCTACGCAAGTTTGGTGTCATATTACACAAAGAATACTAAAACAGTATTGTTGTAAGCTTTACAGTGATTACGATTTTTTAAATGCACAAGGTAAACATTCACTTCTGTAATATCAGTTATTTTCATGATAATTGTTCAACAGTAAATTTCAAACCTAACGGAGGACCCTTTTATTTAGAACAATGCTGCCATCCACAGGTTCACCATTAACGATGCACTTGATCTCAACAAACTAATATTTGAGCAGAAATACTTCATAGAAAAGAGACGTGGTAGAATGACAACATATTCCATGCGATGGCATTTCATGAATTTTAACTAACAAATGCCGATGATCCATTAACTGTGCATAATTCAGAGGAAGAAGCTCATTTCCTCCTTGGCAAGCATTGTGTTTAATATGAGATTGTTGATTTAAAAAGGTTGTTTTAATCAACTGATTTGATTTCCAAATGATTGGCATATATCGTATAATTTTAATTCAATGTGAAATCTCATTTATTGCATCCTCCCAAGCTGCGGGTGGCGGTCCAAGGGAGTAGAGTCCGCATTGTATCTACAATATGGAAGAAAATGGGATTATCTCGCGAGAAATCCAGCAAACTACTGCTGGAAAGACAAAAGGGGGAGGGAGGGGTGCAAGACAAGACAAAACACATCGACAACATCCAACTGGCGCTGGCGCTAATTTTAATCATAATCTCTTAATATATTAATTATTACAGATCATATTTACTTTTTAATTATCGGAACGCGTGTTATTCATTTAGTTCACATCACAGAGATTCACAATGCCTAGTAGCACATCTTTGTTGGAGACCGAGGAAACTGAGTCGGAGATCCCGCCACTAGTTGTGCATGCCTTCGCCGGCATAGGCCTCGATGACCACGGCAGTCCCAGGGAACAAGCCGAAACACCCTCGCATCCACGCCCGGTCTCTCATTTTAGTCTTCTTGGCGCGGTCCTGGACCTACAGCCTTTACCGCGCTACCATCCGACGCAGACTGAAGAGGAGGACGAAGAAAGAGCCGACGAGGAGTTGCTGGAGGAACATGATACCAACAACTCGCTACTTGCGCAGGCCCAAGT
The DNA here is from genome assembly GCA_016801175.1 of Esox masquinongy. Lineage (NCBI taxonomy): Eukaryota > Metazoa > Chordata > Actinopteri > Esociformes > Esocidae > Esox > Esox masquinongy. Next base: position 29,572 of record JACXGI010003888.1, read on the forward strand.
CTCGGGACTACGCTCGGTTATGAAACCTGGGATGGAGACGCCCGATGCACTCTTGCTGTATAATGATGAGCTTGAGGACGACACACAACAGGCAACCGGAATGATTATTTTGCCCTCTGTGTACGGAGAGCCTGGCTATGAAGTTGAGACGTCGCTGCTTATACGGAGGAAGAGTGTGAACACAACAGAATGTGTATCGGTGCCTAGTTCTGAACATGTTGCAGAGATTGTCGGTAGACAAGGTAGGTTGCTAAAAAAATAAATACAGCGCACGGTGGTTTTAAAAAAGGTGGACGGATACCTTAATTCTTCGGGAATAATGTTTTATTTACTGTAGCTTTCTGACACTTTTGCTAGTAGTTGATATTTGATATAATTCCCGAAATATAGAAATGTGAAGGCTTGTATCTGCGAAGTAGGTCACCCTTTACATTCACATTTTTAAGCTGACAAATATTGATTTGTTTATTTTTAGCAATGTGATTGAGTTGGCAAGCTAACTAGCAAGTTGTATTTCTCTTATTTGATGGTATGCTAACATTAGCTAGCGTCGCTTTGTCCAGCTAGCACCCCAAATAATAGCTTTGCCTTTGTTGACCACCATGCCACATCAGCTAGCAAGCTGTCGCTAGCTAGTAACAAATCGTTGTAACTAAGTTGTAATATACCAATATTTTTAATTTACTAACTTGTCAACTCAGTCTGTCACGGCCTATTTTGAACTTCGTAAAAAATGTGTTGACTGGACTGTCATAGCTAGTTTCGCAAATAGTTTTCATGTCTGCCTGTGGGGGATGGTGGACTGTTGTCAAAACGTCGAGGAAATGGAAAGAAGTTCGACTTTCAGCTATCTACAGGAAGACTTTTGACAAATTAGCAATATCTCTGAATTCCAAAGATAGTCAACTAAAAATGTCAATTCTAAATGAAAGTAATAGTCATGTTTATTTCTCGCAAAAAAACAAAAACAAATCGACAGCAACAATTTTTCTTAAATTGAGATTCTTCCTTTACACTTTCCCCTAGGTTGCAAGATCAAGGCATTGCGAGCGAAGACCAACACCTACATCAAGACACCCATGCGAGGGGAGCAGCCGGTCTTTGTGGTGACAGGGAGAAAGGAGGATGTGGCCATGGCCAAGAGGGAAATCCTATCTGCTGCCGAGCACTTCTCCCTCATCCGTGCCTCTCGGAACAAGGCGGGCCCGTTGGCGGCGGCTGGGCCGGGTCTGCCAGGCGCACCCTCCCTGCCTGGCCAGACCACCATCCAAGTGCGTGTGCCTTACCGTGTGGTCGGGCTGGTAGTCGGTCCCAAGGGTGCGACTATCAAGCGCATCCAACAGCAGACACACACGTACATTGTCACACCGAGCCGAGACAAAGAGCCAGTGTTTGAGGTGACCGGCATGCCTGAGAATGTGGACAGGGCACGGGAGGAGATCGAGGCCCACATCGCCACGCGCACTGGCAACTGCGTGGAGGTCCCCGGGGACGAGAACGACTTTCACTACAACGGCACCGACGTCAGCTTCGAGGCCGGCGGCTGCGCCGCGTGGTTGCACTCGAATGGCGCAGCGCCTGCCGGTGCTCGCCGCAACGGTGGCGCGCGGATGACTGCCAACTACCGCAACGACAGCTCCAGCTCCTTGGGGAGCGGCTCCACCGACTCCTACTATGGAGGCGCGGGGAACCGCATGGCCGACTTCAGTCCGACGAGCCCTTTCAACGCCAACGGTAACTACAATAACAACAACGGGGCGGCCAGCTTCTGGTTTGGGGAGACTCTGCTCCCCCTGGCCCCCGAGGAGCTGGCGGCCCTGGGTTCTCCTAGGTTTGACCCTCTGGCAGTGACTATGGCAACGCCACAGCCGGCGTGGAGCCCATTTGAACGGGGCGTGCAGTTGGTGGATGGCCGCCAGGCCCCCGTCCGAGACAGCCAGCCCGGCACGCCCCGCCTCTCCCCCACCTTCCAAGAGGCCTTGGAGCACCCCATGGCTCGGCGGGTTCAGAGGGCCCCCGCCGGTGCTTCAGACGCCCGAGAGTTCCCCGCCTTCTCGTCCTCCGGTGACAGCACCAGCTCCAACTCCCCGCCAGATTTTAGCCGCGGGCGCCAGGAGTGCATCCGCTGCCTGGAGAGCGAGATCATTGCAGCCCTAGTGCCCTGCGGGCACAACCTCTTCTGCATCGAGTGTGCTACCCGTATCTGCCGGAGCCCGGAGGCCATCTGCCCCGTTTGCCAGACGCCGGTGTCCCAGGCCATACGGCTGCGTAACATGTGAGGGAGTGGTTGGGTACTTGGCCGGTGGCGTGGCCACGGTCAGGCCGTTTCGTGGAGGTCAGAGGCCCGCTGAGTAGCATTGGGATTTGTCAAAAATGATTTTAATTTTGACATTGTAATAATCTTCCTACTTTTTTTTATTTTTATATAATGTATACATTTTGGGTAGAGGGATGGTTGTCAGCCTAGCTGTTCAACGGTCTTTGAGTCAATGTTAAAGTTGGTCGTATGGTTTTATTTCTCTCCTGGTTTCAGTCCCTTTATTTAGCTGCTATTTTTTTAATATATAATTTCTTCCCCTTGCCTGTCATTAGCAGTGCTTAGAGACAGGAAGTACCAATATGTGCTATTTCAGTACTGCCATGCTTTCCATTGCAACTTAAAAACATTATGTTTACAGTAACTTGTGCCTAATTCCACTTAAGTAATCAAAACTTACAACTGGTTTTGTGGGTACTCCATGTTACCATAGAACTCTATTAAAAAAAAAAAAAGCCTGTGGCCTTTTTAGAAAGCATGTATTTTATCGAACACTATTTCTCAACCCAGACCTTATGCTTAAAGGGGTCAGACTGATAAAGGACATGTCTTCGATCCATTCAGGTAGGGCCCTGATTTTCCATTGGGGTGTGGTCAACTCATGCTCCTATGTGGTTGGGCTCCTGACATTCCAGCCATGTTATTCAGTATTTTGTGTCCTGCATATGGGGAGTCAGACAGACATTTGCATGGGGCAATCGCCCACACTGAACTTAACTAGCCTACGTTGACCCTAATGCAATTGTGGACTAAGTTTCCTCTGCCTCTGGTACAAGTTCTTAATTTGAGCTGCCTTCTCTCATGTTTGAGTTTCATCACGTGCCCAAGCACAGAGCCCATGTCTTATCTTGCTGACAGATAAGACCTAGTATTCCCTGCGCTGTCATCCTCTCACCCCTCTTCCCGTCCGCCATTAGCTGGCATTAGACAGGGAGCCCAAGTATTGACAAAGATCTGATTTGATTTGTCTGAATGCCAATAATTGGTCCGCCTGTTTAGAAGCAGTCCCAGAGGTATGTGGCTTCTGTTTGAATGATATCTTGCGTTTCTCAACCTCAAGACAAATCTTGACATTTTGTGTATTGAGTGTTATTATTATTATTGTTAAAGACCGGTAATATACAGAAATTTATTTTTTATTTCACTTGAAGTTACATTTCAGATATAAATATATATTAAAATGTTTACAAATAAGATTTATTTTTCTCTAGTACGAGCAAAACTTGGAGAACGAGTTGAGGTGTGCAGCAGATCATCAGTGCTATTTGCTTGTAGTATAATTCACCAGTTCTTAAATGATGATTAGCAGCCATCTTGTAGACCGGGTGCACATACGCATGTTTTCACAACCGCATTGTAACCCGCAACTGTACAAAGGCCAAGGGTCGAATGTGAACTGCGTCTGTCTGTACGCCACCAAACTGAGAATGGAACAAATGTATCTTAAATATATACTGTATATATACATATATGCTGTTACCAACAGTTAAAGTATTTGCTAATTTTACTACACTTTTGTTTTGTATATGTAGGGAAGTCTAATGGCATAAATTCAACAAATTGAGTTGTTTAAAGCAAACTATATTTTATGATAAATGGCCTTTTAAGTTGTGGCCGAAGCACTGATATTATATATTTGCTGTAAAGAGAATTAAGAGTTTTATTTTTCTGATATTAAAGTTACTTAATAAAGATGTTTTAAAGATCATTTAAAGCCCTTATTTGTTTCTTGTTCTTTTTTATTTAAAAAAAAATTACCGGTTACATATTTTTCAGTCGCTTTTCATAGCTAACCTATTTGAGTGGTACATTTTTAATTTTTTCAAGTGGCCTAGGTTAATACACTGGTCTTATGTGACTTTTGCGCATGTACTGCTACAACCTTGGTTCGACTCCAACCCATGCTCTTCCGAATACAAACTCTTATCTTCCTCCACTGTCCATCCATTTAATAATCCCTAAAAAGACACTTGTTTTTTGTGGGGGGTGGAGCAAGTCTCAGTTCTCCATAAAGCCATGTGATAGATCATCTCTGTTATTTTCTGGCGAGGAGAAGTTGCGGCACAGAGGTCATTCGTAGAAGCGGGTGTTATGTTCAAACTGGGCTGTTTATGTTCTCTCCACAACGATAACCTCCCCAATGTGGTTTCGTAACCATGTTACAAGAGCTGATGTGCTGCCAAACCACCTCAGGCTGTTACCGGGCTGGATTTAGACGTGGCGCTGAGGTGGACAACTTACGCGGGCCGAGCGTGAGCTGTACTGCACAAAAGAGTGCGTATCATGGCGTGGCACATGGAGGGTGTCTGCTGGAGCTAAACTACCTGTCGCAGTCCCTGGGGTCTGTCCGACCTTGCCGGCTGAGAAATGGGTCAAACGCGACGGAGCAGCTGCTGGCTTGGCATGTAACCTTCCTCGCACTAGGAGACGTATCCCTGGTCATTATACGGTGTTTAAAGTGTAGTCGATTTGGATCTCTCATGTCAGAGTAAAAAAATAACTATTACCTGGTAGAATGTATCTAAAACACTTAACACATTTCCATGATGGTTATTAGTGGGGGTTTCTGGATTTGAACCTGGTCGAGCACTGACACCGCTGACTGTGGGAAGTAACGTTACCACTGTTTCGTTCTGGAACCTGAGGAGAGATGCTTAAATGTCATTTACCATTTTCTGAAGCCGCAAATGTTATATACAAACACAATTTATACTCAGCAAAATATTGAGCATTATCAAAACAATTTTGGTAGTTTGAGCAACTATCGCACAGGCTGCCATTACGAACTGTATGCACTTCCAAAAAAGGTCTTAATCATTGTTTTGTTTGTGCACCTTCAATACAATCAGTCATTACAGCCACTCATGTCAGCTGATTCAGCAGCAGTAGTGTCCGGAAAGACCATTGATTATACTGTAGACTTTCAATACCATTTTTGTTACATAAAGTGCGCAACGGCGAGTTGGACACGGTTGGACCACCCAGCAACATTTTTGGTGGGTTCAAACTTTTTTTCCTTTATTTATTTTTTACATAAAATGTTAGCAGGTTTGGCTATATTCGAGGAGCCAGTACTCAGAGAAGTTCTCTGAACTTCGGGTTAACTTATCACCTATGATTAATGGGCACGCTTGTTAAAGACGGGCAAAAATGTATGTTTTATTCTCTTCTCCCTAGTTGCCAGATAACCAATTCATGACTAAGGACCTGCTTCATTACAGCACTTCTGAGCAGTTTCAGGACAGTAGACATTGAAATACGTGTCTTCCGATGCAACTGGATGTTATTGTGGTTTTTACCACACCGCTGGCTCAACCAGGAAGTCTTGATAAGAATCCTCACACTCCCGGGGCTTCTAGGTCGATTGAGCTCACCGGCACACAAAGCCGCCACAAGGAGGCACAAGAGCACGGCAACAATATTCAGTGACCTACCACCCAAAAAAGCCATGGCGTAATTTATTAAGGTCAATATGCTTTTGTTTAATTAAATGTTTTGTGTTCACTGACGTTCCTCATGTTGCTAGATGACTAAGGCGGTCTGGCACAAGGCTCCCATAGGTCCAGAAGGGTGCCAATGATAATGACACATTTGAGAAACTTTTATTTACCTTGAAGATTGAATTTTACTCATATTTTGAAAGTATGACCAAGCAGATAAACAATTCATATGCTTTTCTGCCTGTCTTTATGAAGTGTTTCAATTATTATGTACTGATTAATATGTACTGAGGCAGGTAGTGGAAATGAGTGTTGGTGTACCTGAACTCTGACTTAGCCCTAATGTCACAATTTGGGTGCTAAAATGTAAACATTTTTAAATAGTAATTTCTAAGTGATGTAGGCTCTGAAGTCCAACACAAGTTAGGGTTACAGGCTGGAGGATGTATTTATTAAATGGGTTGTAACATAGACAAAGGATAGAGACAAGAATATCAGGCAATGTTTTTTTATTTTGGCAAAAGAAATTATTTGTTGCCATTTATCCAATTACCAGCAATTCAAGAATCCTATGGTAACAAACTGCAATTCATACAAAAATGGGTATTGGCCTGAGAATGCCATTTAATATGTTGGGCATCGGCAAAAACAATTTAACTAACAGTTCTAAAACCAATACAAGGCATGTTGAGGTCAGAGCAGTGACCTGTACCCAATGGACCAGTCCAAAATGAGATTGGACACGATAACGTCACGGCAACAGCTTGAACGCACATTTGTCACAAAACCAAATTGAAACATTTAGGGAAAATTCAATGTTTTACAAATAAACACCCCAGACAAAATGTTCTTCAACATGGGCTGCGTTTACACTATTGTCAATTCTGATTATACTTTTTTCTAACAGATTGGATTTTAACCCAAGGTCTTTTTTTGGAGCTGACCTGATTGGTAAAAAGTAATTTCAGTTAGTGGTAAAATATCAACCCTAGAGAATACAGATTGACGTCGCTCTAATAATGATTTACAAAGTTTTCAGCTACTCAGTGAAGTCGACTTTCATCTGTAACTAAATTATTTATCCTAATTCAATTTCCATCTCCAGGGAAAATTAGCTAAAATGAACCTCAAGTCTTGCAAAAATATTTCTTCAGCACACGATTCTATCCAAGCTTCTTTTTTTTCTTACCAAAAGTTTATAACATGTTTTTTGTTATTAGGGGATGATGCTACACACAACAAAACAAAACACAATGGTGGTTCTCAAAGCTTCTGAAGGAAGCATCAACTCCTTCATAATACCATGATGAAAGACGCTGTTAGAGGGTTTGTATCACATCTACATTACATCTCATCAAGCCTATCTTGTTCTGTGCCACTGGCTTAAAACGTGCCATCGTGGAGACAAGTTGTCGTCACTTCTCACCATGAGAAGTGACGACAATGTTTATGCAAACATTCACATGCATCAAAAAAGAGAATTTGTGTACACTTGAGGATGGGAAAAAAGGAAGGAGGTGAGGTTTGCGGAACTGTTTTAACTTACACATGAGAAGATAATCTACAAAAGTGTGTGGGCATCTATATTGTGAGAGGAAGTATGAATGTAAGAATGTCTTAGTGTTGTGAACAAGCGTGCCACGCCCTGCCATTCAGTCCGTAATAAACCTCAATACATCCACTCTCCCAGTACAGGACAGTATGATAGCCGAAGAATGCGGAATACAAAAAAAAAATACAACTGGAAGTGCTAAAATAAAATGTTACTACAATTCCTTTCATAAAATAGTCTACACAAAAAAAGGTTGCTAATACACACACACAGATTGTGAGGCTCACACTGGAAAATGTATTTCATTCTTGTTTTCTCTGGCTGTAAATGACAGGGCAGAGACCATCATCTACTCTTCTCATGTAAAGCAAGAAAATGAGTAGCAAACCATACAGCTGGTGAACGGGAGCAATCTTAAAGGATGCCAGTGAGCTTTAGGAGAATGGCCCTCTTCCTTGATCAGAGCCTCTGTCCTAAACTAGACGCGTGTATTTTGCACTATCAAAGCAGACAGAAAGACGAACATGAACCAACTGAAATCATTGCATCTTTAAAGAGGTGCAGTGGGCAGCTTCCCTGTCCCCTTGCTCCTCCATACAGGGTCCGTCAAAATGAAGTGCCCCAGGGGGAGGGCTGACGGTTCAGTCCAGGGGCTGGGGGTCGGCGATGGGCATGGTGTGCAGCACCTCGTCCAACAGCTGGAGGGCCCGGTGGAGGTGGATCTCGACCCAGCAGGGGGTCTCCTTGATGCTCTGCCGGGGGTAGTCGGGACCCCAGCCCTTGACGAAGCTCATGCGCAGGATACACAGTCTCCTGAGGTCATCCACCCCGATGCCGGCCGCTGCCGAGAGGCCTGGGTGGGTAGAAGGGGTGGAATCAGTCTAACAGAACCCAATAACGTTACCCATCCACGCCGACATTGACCTGCGAACGGTGACGGGCGGCCAAATGACAGGGCGATGGGCCAACGCGAGCGTTGTGCATTTGTGTTAGGGAAAACAGTAGTGCACGTTGCCTAGGATGGCCCAGCGGTCTGAGCTGAAGCTGCTTCCTCTAGCACACGTACTACGCAACATCAGAATCCCGCTCACTATTGTTTCAGTAAACACAACCCTCCACCCCCCACTTTCCCGTCAAATAAAGAACTTTCAAGGAAATGCTTTGAAAACATCTTCAAAGAAAGATGGGACCCACGAGAGGCACAGCGGGTCAGACGATGCCGTGAGTGAACAGCAGGCGCCGCACCCGTGTTTGGTTGGTGGTGTGAGTGGGGTGAGGGTAGCTCAGGTGAAGGTGTGTGCTGTGCTGCTTACTGATGGCTGGAGCGATGCCTCCCACGGACCCCGGGCCCGGCATGTTCCCGGCCACGGCCGCCGCCTGTGCCGCTGCCGCCGCCTGAGCCGTGGCCGCCTGCTGCTGCATCTGCCGGTGACACTGACGCAGGTCAAACACCTGGGAGGGACGGGAACACAAAACCAACTGACGTTAACCACTGACGCAGTCAAACACCTGGGAGGGACGGGAACGCAAAACCAACTGACGTTAACCACTGACGCAGTCAAACACCTGGGAGGGACGGGAACGCAAAACCAACTGACGTTAACCACTGACGCAGTCAAACACCTGGGAGGGACGGGAACGCAAAACCAACTGACGTAACCACTGACGCAGGTCAAACACCTGGGAGGGACGGGAACACAAAACCAACTGACATAGCCACTGACGCAGGTCAAACACCTGGGAGGGACGGGAACACAAAACCAACTGACATAGCCACTGACGCAGGTCAAACACATGGGAGGGACGGGAACACAAAACCAACTGACGTTAACTACTGACGCAGTCAAACACCTGGGAGGGACGGGAACACAAAACCAACTGATGTTTACCACTGACGCAGTCAAACACCTGGGAGGGACGGGAACGCAAAACCAACTGACGTAACCACTGACGCAGGTCAAACACCTGCTGCTGCACCTGCCTGTGACACTGACAAAAAAACAAATCTAATGTCAATAGACTTCTCTGTTCACCTTATTTTTAATCAGACTAGGTTAGTTGAAATAGCACCAGAGGCCTGGAAATTCAATGAAATACTGAAATAGGTAAATATTTTCTAGGGATCAAGTTTCCCCATCATCATGTTGACACATTTACTCCGCATGCAATGTTGTCGTATGGTAAGGTTAACAGAGGGTCGACAACGGCTATCAACGCTTGCTAATTTTTGCTAACCACCGCGCTGTGTTTGATAAAGGCAGTTGTTCAGGGTGAAAGGTGAGGTCAGCTAGCGCATGTTGGTTCACGGGCAAAGAAGAGCGGGGTCAAAGATCAATGTATGATGCAACCATGCACTTAAATAAGGTACTTTGAGTTTGCTTGCAAGGTGCACACAAAAAACAAAACTCCTGCCAAACCGTAACGAACACCCAATGCTACATGCTACTCACACCACGGACACCAGGGATTTGACACTAAAGCAGGCCATTGGATTTGTGAGAGAGGTTGGCACCTGCCTTGATGTAGGCGCTGGGGTAGATCTTGTGTACGGCATCGCCGGGGGCGCGGCCAGCTTCGCGGTCCAGGTAGTAGCTCTGCACGAACACGGCATGGTCGCTGAGGCACCGGACCCACACGTCCCCCTCACCTTTGCACTCCAGCTGGATCCCCTTGCCGATGTGGAGCCTTGGGAAGAGCAGCCGGGATCAATGTGGTGACAATGTTATCGGCAACAGGAATTCACCGGTCAGGGCCAGAAGCACAACAATGATAGGAAGGTTGGGGGGGGGGGGTCTGGTCAATGGATCGAAGCTGGCGTACCTGGCTCTTTCTATGGCCTCTGTCCGGTGCACGTTGCTCAGCTGACCCAGGCAGAAGCGGTCCCCTCCGGATGGGTCCACGTAGCCATCCACAGTCACCACGGGGCAGGTGGAGGGCACCTTGAAGGTCTCGCCCACCTGCACGTCCATCTCGAAGTAGGCGATGGAGCACCAGTAGTCGGGCGCTGCAGGCGGGGACCACAGCAAACAGCCCAAACTCAGGTCCCCCTCTCCCCATCCTCAGCAAACACATGACAAATGGCGGCGCGTCAAAAACCGGCTTTGCGCCTCACTTACCTGGGTGATTGGATATGGGCGGCTGGAAGGCCAGCTCGTTGTGCACAGGCCCTGCAACGGTGACACACGAGAGAACAGCAAATGGTGAATGACGAACAGAATTCCCTCCCTAACCACGCCTGCGAGCTGCGGGCATCACGTGCCCCGAGAGTGAAATGCATGTTCCCGTCAGAGACGGGCGTGGTGGTGGTGGTGAGGGTGGTATGGACTCACAGTAGCGCCCCGGAAGAGGCATGGGTGGGTGGTGTTGTAGGTGCCCGTTCTGATGGAGAGGCATGTTAGGGGTGAAGCTGCTATTTCTGGTCCAGGCGGAAGAGGCATCTGTAAGGGCAGAGGTGAATGCCTACAGATAAGACTTGAGAGGGGGGAAGCCGCACTTCGACACAGTCCGTAAACCCAGCAAATAAGCCGGGAGACATTTGAGAGGCGGGCTAAAAATGCGTGTCGATAATAGCTAATGGGCGGGACAAGCACAGTCGAATGGCAGCGGGGGAACAACATCGGTTCACTGTGTCCAGCACTGTTACTATGCACCCAAGGATGAGTTTGTGAATACTGTGAGGTGATTATTGCATGCAATTTTGAATGATCGTCCTTCTGCTTTTTTGTGGGCTGTAGCTAAATAAATCAACCCCAGGATGTTTTCGGGCATGACAAACTCAAGGCCCTGTAATGATTTAGGAATAGTGTGGGACAGGGTGGGATAGGGATAGGGTGGAATAGGGTTTTGAAGTAGGCGCTCACTTCCTGAACCGACGGAGATGCTGGGGAAGGCGGAGGTGGAAGCGGCGCTGGCGTCGGAGGGGGACAGCAGCCCGGGGGCGCTGAAGGCCTCGGAGGAGGGCGCGGCTCGACTGGAGGGAGGGTGCTGGATGGTCTGCAGGGAGGGTCCACCATCGATGCTGGGCAGCGGGGAATGGCCGTCAAAGTCGTACTCATCTTTAACCATCAGTCCCGAGCCGGGAGCTGAGAAGACATACCAGCGCAGAGTCGGGAAGCAAGTCAACAGCAAGCAGAAGAGATGTGCGGCCAAAGCGTAGGGGTCAGAGGTCACTTACCTGAGCTGGTCAGTGTCAGGCTTGACAGGTCTGTGAAATACAACAGGAGAGATGGTTAACATGGAGCAAGAAAACGACCACGCAGGCGCTCGAGACCTACAACGGACAAACGCACGCCACAGGCGGCGTCGCACTCACCAATACCTGGAGAGACGACCCGGTCGTAGTGGTATGGGTTCACGCAGACGCTGTCACACTTCAGGTCAAAGGCAAACTGGCAATACTTGACGTGTTTCAGTTCATTTTTATGTAGGTCGGGCCACCTCCACAGCCGAGTGTAGATCACGTGGGGAAATCCTTTGCGCCCCGCCACCTGAGAAGAGCGTAGTCACAGGACATTTTAAAACGGCAAGTCGGAGAACATAATTAAATGAAGCGGTTCGATGAAACTCGACACATACTTTTCTCATCCCCCATGAGTGCTAATAAGTCCCAAGCCCTTACTTTTCACGTGTCCCATGCTCATAATCCCATCTCTTTCGCATCTAGATACTTATCACAGATCCCCAGACAGTGGGACACGCATAACATGAAGCGGGCAGCTACACCTGGAAGCATCCTGGGTCAGCATCAACAATTAGGACTTTGTGGGGGTGTGTTGGGGAAGTTGATCCGAGATCAGTACCTAGAGGAAACGGCTGTAGAGTCCCTACCTGCAGACGGCCGTCCAGAGTCCGCCCGATGGTGACACACTTGCTGGGGTGAGCCCCGTTAGTGGTGATGGCTGTGATCAGGGAGTCCAATTCGTCCTTTTTCTCCTTCAGTTTTTTCACTAGACTTTCAATTGCCCTCTTGGCGAAGGTCTCACTCTCTCCGCCCTGCCTGTGACACATCAAGCTGTGTACAATGCTGAGGCAGGCGTCGTTACTTGAAGGCGTGTTGGTGATAGACATCCTGAGAACCACTGGTCTGTATAGTTGTACAGGGGGTAAATACTTTGTCCCGTCTGTGAATGTAGCTTCTTATTGTGTGGAGCAATACATCAGAAAGAGAGGGTGTCTTCCATCCAGTTCACCTGTGCATATTCAGGTCCAAGGCATCGCAGGACAATTGTTTTTTAAATCAGTCACACTTGCTATGTCCCCAAAAACCCACCGCTTAAAGGGCGAGTATTAAGGGATTCTGAAAGAGACGACAGCGTTATTATCGTACCGTATTTATTTTTATTTATTTAACATTATTACTTAGAAAAAAAGATGATTAAACAAGCAATATGGTTATTAATTAGCTAGCTACGTCGCAAACACAATAAGGTCATTGTATCATAATGTTCATCCAAAACATCATGCACCAAATACTGACGATAACACGCTGTTACTGCTTCATGCACAACTAAGTTTAACTAGCTACCCCAACTAACGTTGTATGGCAGAAAATAACGGGGAACAAGTGCCATAAAGAGTAGCCTAACTTGTCAAGGTACTGTCTGTAGCAAGACGAGTCAGAAGAAAGTGAGCATACTAAATACACATGTAAGCTTACCGTAGCTAAATATATTAGTTAGCTGAAGTTGGGTAGTTAAGACCAGCTACGCTAATTATAGCTAGTACTGTACACGTTAGTTATCGAAATGCATTCGCTGCTTTCGGCAATACTAATTATTATCTGATGTCAACGTAAAGATTTTGCTCACCACAACACAAGCGTAAGCTGGACAACCAAAATAGCTAACAACGTACAGTAGATTTAAGATAATATTAAAGAAAAACATGTCAACAATATAAATTGGCAGTAATTTGCGGACAGTCCAAGTGTTTATAATATGGTACTGGCCACATAACTAGTTAACTAGGTATACAATTGCATTTTCTCATTTAAAATACAGCTATTAGGCTATTTCATTAGCTAGTCATATTGCTACAGCGAGGCGGCGTAGTCGCCTGTCCCAAAAATCTTTGTCCATACCCTGCCGATGGGGCCAAGTCACTGTGCTCCTGCATTTGCGCTGGAACTGCTCTGACCTCCCGTGCTTTTGTTTAACTAAACAGTTTCTTCTTGAAAGGTAATTAACATATCTTAATTGTTTCTTAGAATGAACGTGCCAGCTAAACAACACAGCATTTAGATCAGAAATCACGTATTTGTTTCACCGCTTCTAATTCACAGTAAAATCAGTTTCCTCCAACATGGCGCTTGGCGCATGGGCAACACTCCATAACAAAAAACATCTTTTACAGTCCCACCAATAAGATTACACCAATTCAGACTTTATTTGTATTGGACAATTTGTTACGTAAAATGCATTTCAAAGTTCTTAACCGGTAAAATGGATAAAAGGAGTTACACTACTAAGTCATGATTTAGACTATTGTAAATAAATACATTCATGTAAAGACAAAAAATTGTACAAGAAAATATGATTTGACAGACCAATGCATATGAATAATGCGTACAAACAAATACATTTACAAAAAAATGAAACTATTAACGACATGGAGGGAACTAGAACAATTGTAAAACAATACATTTCATGACGTATTATAATTTGAATTGCACCATTCCAGCTAGGTGGATTCCAACACACAGCGAAGTTGTTTATTCTTTTAGCATGAAGAATCCTATCAGGGAGTACAGCTATGAGAACGAGTCAATACTTTTTTTCTTTTCATTCAGTCATCAAATATTCCCCAGACCACATTCATTCATTCATTATTTCAGTTACAACCCCCTTGGCGCTGTTGTGAACAGCGTTTAATTAACTTAAAACCTCAGCGAGGCCTCGCAAGCGGTATCGGTATAGTAAGAAAGTCCTCCGCTAGGGAAACCTCTATGTCCGTGCCCTGCAGTGCTTCCTCAGCTTGCCTCCTGAGCTCCGAGACATCGTCCTCATCGCCCTCTTTGTGCTGCCCAGCCGGTTTGTACCTCTGACTGAAGTGGTAGAGCACCAGCGACCGCGCGCTACAGGCCAATGCCACTGCTGCCGCCATGCTAGGCGTGCTATGCCCGCGGTCCACAGCCTTGTCCCTGTGTTCATCCGACAGGGTGGCCTCATGCACTAGGACGTCCGCTCTGTGACAGGCTCGCAGGGGCCCCTCGCCCAGTAGCGAGCTGCAATCCCCTAAAACACATACTTTTCGCCCCGGGGTGGCTTTTTCCAGCACCTCAACGGGATTCACCACTTGTCCGGTTTCTAATGTCACCGACTCGCCGGCTTTCAGTCGCCCATAGAGAGGTCCGGGCTTCAAGCCTGAGAGAAAGACAAGCAGGTTTTAATTTACTTCAAAAGTGAGTGACGTGAAATTTGCCAGTCCCACTGTAGTCTACTTATCAGTTTCTTGTCGAGCCTTCACTTTTTTTTACTTTACACATCATCAATTTTTCACACAAACCCATGTGAAAAGGTTTTTCATATTTTAAAACATTGTTTCAGTACATTCTATTGATTCAGTACATTTAAAGATATAGTTTTGGCCTTTCTCCTATGAAACAACATATCTACATGGGGGGTAATCTGACAAATCAACAGATATGACAACATATACAGTACTGTAAGTTAAGCCACAGTATTACCAAGCTCTTTCAGTAGCTCCGTTTTCAAACGCCCAGACCGATCATGTTCTTGAACAGAGAACCCGAATGAGGGTACGCGATGGAACAAACGGAACGCCTTCACAACAAAGCGCTTGTCCTCCAGCAAAACATAGCAGTCACTACTGACATCCAGGGCTATCATTCGGCCAGGGAGCTCCTGGGCATGGAGACATCCAGAATCTGCTGTGACTTCAGGGCTCAGATGCCCCTCTGGAGGACACTGGTCGGTGGTGGATTCAAGCTCATGTACTGCGTAGGGGAAAACAAGCTGGGAGCTGGTGAGCTGTAATGCCACCCGCAGGAACTGCCTGAGACCCTGGGGGCCATAGATGTTTACACATGTTGGAGGCTGGACGGGAGAGGGGTTGAGGTTTAGGCTCACAGTGCACAATAGCCCCGGAAGACCAAAGAGGTGGTCACCATGCAGGTGAGAGATGAACACGTTGGTGATTCTGCCTGCAAGGAAAACGTGAATATGAGTGGATAAATCGGATAACCACTTCATCAGTAACAATCAGTAACAGTCGATGTTGCTGTTTAAAGATGCTTGTAAACTGGATAGTCTGTAAACTGGGTAGCTTCGACTAGAACTACATAATTGTCACCTTATTGGTTATCGGATATTGACATGTGGACCTGTAGTTGCGCACTGCACAATGTATATTTGTTTTTTTAGATTTTATCGTCAGTTTCATTGTGTTTAGCCTAAGGAATGATACGCAACCACTGGTGTCTACAAATTAATGACAAGTACACTACACTAGAAGTAAGGAAACAATACTTTAGTTGCGGTCTAATAAGCTATACACTTTGTAACTTGTTCATGAATTACTTGATAGAACAATCCATAGTTTCACAGTCACAGAATTACTCTAGTCCTGACCTAAAAATGAAGATAGTTGGAAACTCTACAGGAATAAATTTTTAGACTGGGACTAGTCTTAATCTATCTCCGGACAACCGCCACCTAGTGTTGATAAGCTAACTAACTGGCAAAGGCTGAAAACTGTGAACTTACTGGACCTCAACTGACTCTTCATCAATTGAGTTTGTGTCCCCTCTCCACAGTCAAACAGCCAACATTCCCCTTCTGTTCGGAGTACCATTGCAGAAGCACCACGATGAGGAGAAGGGTATGCCGATCCAGTCCCAAGAAAAGTTAAATCCATCGTCATCGTGCAAACAATTTCATTAAATGAACACTGAAACAGCGTTTGGCTTTATACCACGTTCAAAACAACTCCGAAATCAAAAATCGGAACTGTCAAAATGATGCGAGGTGAATAACCTAATCAAGTGCTTTCAAGACTACCGGGAACATGGGGGGAAACGCCAACCGACTGGGAACATCGTTTATAACGTTCATCCAATTTGACATTCCGAAACTCGGACAACATTGTAGAGCTCCGACTCAACGACCTTAAGGTAACTAACTTCAGTGTCTAACCTCGTTATTTTTCCTGTTCCCAGTCGTTTGAACGCGGCATTAGATCAGAAATCAGGCGCGTGTGTATGACGCAATTGCCAGCGACGCCGACGAGTCTTGCGTTGGCGGAAGTGTTGAGAGGCACGGGCAACGTAAACTCATTATCCAAACGAAAAGAACATGCCTATTTGTTTGCTCATCAGCAAAGATGGAAGACATAAACCGATTCCGCTACCGCACCTACAGACTGTTGTACTCGGTCGGGGTCCAGAAACAACGATAAAAGACAAAAAATGTTCCAGGGAGCAGGTTGAGCTCAGGGCGGACTGCAACAAAGAGTGTGTCAGTGTAAAACAACTTGGTGCCAACCCCACCAGTGTGGACTCCAAGATGGTGGGCAAAGGCAACCGGTTGATGATGAGGGCTGGCCAGCAGCTGCATGTTGTCAATGCGCTGTACCCGTATACTGTGTGCTTCAAAGAGGATCCATCCTTGTGTCAGGATAGCACAGAGAAGAGTGTTGGGGCCAAGAGGCCCCATGGGCCTTCTTCAGTGGATGGGGAGCTTTACAAAGAGCCTCCTGGAAACAAAGTACCAAGGGGAGCACAGGACTCCACGCATTGCAAACACGGAGGGTCCACCAATTCACCACCGTCCAAATTCAACCCGAATCCTCACACGACGGTGAAAGCGGAAACGTTGGGACACTGGAGCCAAGGTTTGAAATCCTCAATGCAAGATCCCAAAATGCAGCTCTACAAAGACGACAGAGTAGTCGTCATCAAGGACAAGTATCCCAAGGCACGGTACCACTGGCTGGTCCTGCCCTGGGAGTCCATTCCCAGTCTGAAGGCCCTGTGCAGGGAGCACTGCGACCTGTTGAGGCACATGAACCAGGTGGCGGACAGGATGGTACAGCAACATTGCCCCGAACACGACCTGCTGAAGTTCCGCCTGGGCTACCATGCCATCCCCAGTATGAGCCACGTTCACCTCCATGTGATCAGCCAGGACTTCGACTCGCCTTGTTTGAAAAACAAGAAGCACTGGAATTCATTTACAACGGATTATTTCATAGATTCTGAAGAGGTCATTGGCATGCTGGAAAAAGACGGGAGGTTCACGCTCAAAGAAGGGACAGAGGAGTTGTTGAAACTACCTCTTCACTGTCATGTGTGTGGCGCTGAGATGTCCACTATACCGAAACTTAAGGAGCACCTGAAATGTCACCCCTATGGCTGATTGACACGTATAGAGAAAGAAAATGCATAAAAAATACCTGCTCATTAGGCGATTGTAGAAAAAGCAAGTCTATGTAAAACTAGTGTCTATTTTACTGCTGGAGATTGACAAGTTGTCTTGTTCCTTCAATACATCCCCTAAAACCTGTTTAAATACTTGGAAAGCTGTATGAAGGTTTTGTAAGAATAAAAATGTGAAGTTATTTTTTCCTGCTGTCAGTTTAGTGTTCTTCAATTTTTTTCAGCTTAAGACACAAATGAGAAATTGTATGTTCTTCTGTTGAAAAAATGTTCCCCTGTTGACCTTAATTACAAAATTCTGGGGTTATGGAGGTCTTCTCATAACTCATAGCCCACCACTGAGCTGCCCAGGAACCACTTTGGATCTGATCCATAATTTAAGAACTTTAGTTTTCTCCTTTACAAAAGTCTATACTTCAGAACATAAAAGTTTGGTTAACAACTGTAGTCTTGCAACAGTTGCAAAATCCTCCGTAACAGATCCAGACAGGGCCTCAGAGAAAAATAAAAATTGGCACAGCAAATAGATTACTTTTTCTATATTGTACCTAATCATCTTAGCGTGAAAAAAATACATTGAAGGGATTGACTTATCCAATTTATTGGTGTTGATCAGTTAGTCAGAATGTAGACTAGTTTGGAATGATAAACATTTTCACAGATCCAAAAGAAGTACAACAAACAGCAAGTGGTAAAAAGTCATTTTAATTCTGCACTTGTAACAGCACACACACGATCTGGAGCAAATTTGTGTGTTTAAATGCTAAGGCCACACTGCGTAACAACAACGAACTCCAGAGATGTGTACGCGCACACAGGAGGAAGGACCATGGGTGAGAGAACAGTTTTACAAGGACATTTAGGAGTGAAGGGTGAAGAACAATTGCAAGACAAAGCACCACGTAGTACTCGCACAATACAGACAAAGTAGTACTTTCAGTGGCAGACCTAGGGCGCAGGCTTACGGACCAACATAGCCATTGAATGGGACAAAAATGTATTGATGCACTGTAAATTCAACAGGTCCAAGATGGTACATTAGTGATTTAGACATGTTTGATCAACCAGAAGGGAACTGCCTAATAATAATACAAGATATATAATTAGCCTATATATCAATACAGAAATAGCATCAGCTGATTTATAATACATCTTTTCATCTGCTGTGTTACATTGTTCTTTGGCTATGTATGTGGTGAACAGTGAGGAGTGTATAAAGTGGAGTTACCTCGCCTAAGCAGGCACTTCAGTTCAGATGGACAGAAGCCAATCATCCATCTAAACAGTCTAAAAAATCTACGGACCTGCGAATCCTAACTTTAGCTGCCTTTTTCCGGTTGTTTATCCAACTAACCTTTTGGCTTTCACATCCTCATCCACTCACCCAGGGACATCTCTGTGTAAAACGAGGCTAATGGGTAATAAACAGAAAAGGTGTTTGTAAAACGTATGCAGCCTTGACAGGGCAGACTGCAGTGTTAAAGACATTTACATTTTAATCAATGGATCTTATATCAACCACAGCAATGCTGCTGCGTCAGGCTCTTTATACTGTAAAACCGTGGGAATGCCCATGAAAAATAAAGACACTTCAGCAAGTGAATCTACTGTAAAGGAGTGTAGTCTAATGGATGGTTCCACTGTGCGTGGCCTTTAGTCCGGAGAAACTCACTGTGATATGATCAGAAGGGTGCGTTGATCAGCCAGATTACGGTGCAAAAACATATGGTCTGTTGAACGTTTTTTCATTTGCAATGGAACCCATTTACTCTAGGGACCAAACGGAAACAAAGAGAGCAAAACAGACAAAATGAGAAGGAACCTTCCACAATTTGTCCAATAATGTCTTGCTTTCGTTGCAAATAGTTTGCCGTTTGGAATAAATACTTTCGGTTACCAAATATTTTGCAACGGAAAATTATTTGCACCAGAATCTGACTAAATACTAAGAATCCAATTAGGGACGCATTGCGGATAAAGACATAGTTGATCTAGTTGTCACAGTTAATGTTCCTACATATCAGCTAGGAACTCTGCAAAAAATACAGAACCTCATGTTCCACAAGTGCTTAAGTAACATACAATAAACAAGACATATATATTACACACAGAATATTATTTCATATGGGGATGTGCATTTCTTAAAATGGCAAAAGCCTTTCAACTATCAGTTATAATATTTACCCGATACTGTTGCATAAACATTTTGTTAACTAGTAAGCAAGGTCTCCAAGGCTTGGAGTAATCTCATACTGTATGTTGGAGTAGCTATCCTTCTCTATACTAGTAGCATGTTGACTAATACAAACCCCAATTCTGAAATGTTTTCATGTGGAAACAGGTCGAGGAAAATCTGTACCCCTCCTAAACACAACACAATGTCCAATATTAAAACAAAAAAACAACACACAAAAATGAAGAGTAGGTTAAAAATCCAAATAAATAAGAGCATAAAAATATTCTGTTTTTTTTCTTTTGAACTGCCCTATTTCTCACCGGCCACTAAATTTTGACAAACACATTAATTTAAAACAGTCTTAGGAAATTTGAAATCCCGACGTGGCCCTTGAGCAAAACTGCTTGCCCACTCCTGCTAAAAAAGTCATTTAAATTGTCCTCCCTCCCTCCTCCAAGTCTTTCCCCATGACCCCAATTTGACCCCTCTCTCTACCTAACTGTTGTCTTTGTGCATATTCATCTTTCGTCTCATGTCACGTTCTTTGTTTTGTGTGTACCCCAAAAAGTAGTGGCTGTTTTCGGCAGTAGGGAAGAGAGACGCTGATAAAATCCTGATCCTAAGACCCCACATCAGGCCCAGGACTCTAGTGATCTGGAGGGGGGTTCATCCCTTTCCACTCATATATGTCGGGGAGGAACGAGTCGTAGTTGATGTCCCATACTGTTGACCTGACAAACTTGTCCTTGTCCTTGGGCTCTGGGTAGCGGAAGGCCATGTTGTTGGCGTACACAAACTGGACCACCTGCAGGGGGAGACAGTGAGATGCCGTGAGAACACTCACTCCCGAGTCGCTGATTTAAATGAGAATGTTTTCCACTTAATACGTAACTGATAAAATAAAGGGTAAATAACAAACAGTTCATGCAGGACATTTACCTATTCAATCAAAGGGAGTGTCCTATCTCCCCATGTACAATATTTCTGCTGCACTTAAAACAGGGATGGGCAAAGGTGTGTTAAAAAAAACCTCCAGACCAATCTTAAACTTCTAAATCGAAAGTACATAGAAATTATTGTGGATCTAAACCTCCCTTTTCTGGCCTGCACATTCTGACATGTGAGGCCATCCGTTCAATTTAAAATCCTGATATGGCCGCGAGACGAAATGTTTACCCCGCCTCTGATTTAAAGATTACATTTACGAGACGAAAGGTTTAGCCCACCTCTGAGTTAAAGATTACATTTATGAGACAAAATGTTTAGCCCACCTCTGATTTAAAGATTACATTTACGAGACGAAAGGTTTAGCCCACCTCGGATTTAAGATTACATTTACGAGACGAAAGGTTTAGCCCACCTCTGATTTAAAGATTACATTTACGAGACGAAAGGTTTAGCCCACCTCTGACTTAAAGATTACATTTACGCTTACATTTTTGGACCAAAATGATACTCTGACAGTAGCAGACTAAATGCATGCTGAATAGGGGACACATTCTCATCAGTGTGTTTTTCATCTCATAACCATCAATTTTACCATGGTCATATATTAAAGAACGACTGCCTAAGTTATGAATTTATCTCCTCAAAATGTATTTGACGAACAAGAAACTTGAGTTTTGTACCTTAACCGCCATCTGGAGAGAGACTTCCCTGATGTTAGACAGGGGGGGGTAGAGTCTCCCCTCCGCCAGCTCCTCGTCAGTCAACTGGTCGGCCAGAGTCTGTCAGAACCAGGTGAGGAGAGACGACCTATGGATTAGTGAGTGTGCAAGAGACAAAGAGGACAGAGGAAGAGAAATCCTGCAGTTGTCTATCTGACCTTGGCAGCCTCCAGGAAGACTGTGTCACTGATGTGTCTCACACCGCTGAGGATAACAGCCAAGGCTACACCTGCAGAGAGAGAAAAATGTCACTTCTATTTCCCTTCCCCTCAAACCTTTCAACGTTCGACACACACCTGGAGACAACCTGCCCGTTTCCAGACGCTCTGTGTTTGTTAGAGCAGTGCGGCAGTTATTCACTAGAAATAGAGTAATTGATCCTCTGCAGCCCACAGTTAGCAGATGTCACCCAGTCAGTTAAGTTACCCAGTCAGTTAAGTTACCCAGTCAGATAAGTTACCCAGTCAGATAAGTTACCCAGTCAGATAAGTTACCCAGTCAGTTAAGTTACCCAGTCAGTTAAGTTACCCAGTCAGTTAAGTTACCCAGTCAGTTAAGTTACCCAGTCAGATAAGTTACCCAGTCAGATAAGTTACCCAGTCAGTTGTTTCTAGTCAGGTAGCAACTGCTGCTACACTCTTTCCCTAGTTAACCACCACAGCATAACGCATGCAATAGCATGTCATCAAAAACGATGTCTCAGGTTCTGTTTTGGGTTATCCAGTGCGACACGTATCCATGCACATCAGCTTTTCACGGCCATTGAAAGCTCCTGGAGACGTCCTCAGAATGCTGAGGCAAGACCCTGCCGTCCCGCCTACCTGGGAATATGTAGGCGTTGTTCCCCTGTCCGGGCGTGAACACACGTCCGTCAGCCAGGGTGACCGGGTCGAACGGACTTCCGCTGGCAAACAGACACCGGCCCTGAATGTGAAACAAAGCCACGGTCAATGAGTGCGTGTGGGATCACATGCGACCAGGTATCGTGTGGCTCAGTTGGTCGAGCACAGCGCCTGCAATGCCAGAGGTTGTGGGTTCGATTCCCACGGGAGACCAAGTCGGAAATGCATGCAGTCATTACTGTAAGGACAGGGGGGTTGTCTAAATGACTAAAATGTAAATCAGAGAAGGACCCGATGTTTACATCCGTAAGGGCGTAGGCTTCTTCAGCTGTGCACTCGGCCTTGTTGGTGGGGTTGCTCAGGGCGAAGATGATTGGCCGTTCATTTAGGGTGCCCATCTTTTTGAGGACATCGTGGGTAAAGAGGCGTCCGGCTCCAGACACACCTGTGAGCAGGTAAAGGAAATTTAGGGTTAACGTGTTTCTACGGTGAACTCACGGGAAAATGTACACAGACGTAGTTTGTTTTGTGTCGTGTACTTTTCATTTAGTAATGTCATGTTTTCGCTGTACAACACGGTCTCATCGTTGTTAGTATGAAGAGGACAATGGGGAACAGGAATTTTACCAACAATGGCTGTGGGTTGGATGACATTGACTGCCTCCAAGAAGCTCTGAACATTTCCAGGCCCTTCGTGAGCAAAGGCCTCCTGGTTGCTGTCGATTTCCTGGGTTCGGCCCTACAGGGAATAACAGAGAAAATATACCGAAATCAGAATGCATTTCTCAATGCAATCTGAATGGGGATGTGGAACCAGTCTCACATGCACGCACGCACGCACGCACACACACGAGAAGTGAAAAAGGGCCAAGGATCTCTCAGTAAAATGGGTCCTAACCTTCACTAGAAGACCGTACTTGTCAAACATCCAGATCTTCTTCCTGGCTTCAGTTTGGGTCAAACCTTTCTCCACCATGGACATGGTAATCAGGTTGGCAATACCCAGGGCAGCCTGAAGGACAAACAAATGATTTATTATTCAGCTGAGAAAAATATGACACGGGTGCCAAAACAAATGAACAAAATGACAAGTAAACATACAACGTATATGTTCACATGGCGTTACTTTACAACGCGCCACAGTATATCAATCTGTGTGAAGGAAAGACAGACTCATCCCAGTCATTAACCATGTGTACTG
>JACXGI010003889.1:0-52428 GCA_016801175.1 Esox masquinongy
TCTAATTTTCTGAGATACTGAATTTGGGGTTTTCATTAGTTGTCAGTTATAATCATCAAAATTAAAAGGAATAAACACTTGAAATATATCAGTCTGTGTGGAATGAATGTATACATTATACAAGTTTCACTTTTTGAATGGAATTACTGAAATAAATCAACTTTTTGATGATATTCTAATTACATGACCAGCACCTGTACATATCCAATTAATTTAGTCACCCGAGCTTTCTGTTGAATGTGTAGATAAGATGAATAAGTATTGCTAGCAAGCACTAAAACCTCCTAGGAAGCAGGAGATACTGTAGTTGAAGACTTCCCTAGATAAGGAGGCCTTATCAGTCAGATTCCCCAGCAGTGCAGAAACAGTGATACTATTTTAAGTACATTGTCAACACAAGCAAACAGTGCACACCAAAGTTGTTTGTGAAAGTCATTCTGTTAAGTCATTCTTAAACTGTGTTTTAATAAATTGTTGAGTGGAAATTATTAGCAAGCAAGCAAGTTTATTTATATAGCACAATTCATACATAGAAGCAATTCAGTGTGCTTTACAAAGAAAAAGAAAAATATAAAAAACAATACTAAAATACTAGAATAAAAACAATAAATTATTGTAGTCCTTGTACCCAAAGTTATATGGTTTGTTTTAGTTTGCATTTGTTGTTTTTTGTTTAACTATACATTTTTTATGTGAACCTAGTTCTTTCAACAGCTTTTTAAATATATTCTCGGAAATTAGATGAAAGATGTCTGCAGAAATAGTGAATTGAGGAATTTATGGGCAAACAGAAGCAGAACATGTATGCCTTACGCCTTGACCTCTCCAAAATGTGATATAGATGTGGTACAAACGTTACAGGCGTAATCCACCTAAAACCAAAAATGTCTGATATTGATTGTTTAGTAATGCTAATATAAGACAGGAACTGTTTATAAATAGTGATATTGTTCTGCATTTCATTGTTAAAGTAGGTTTGCACTGAGAATTTGTTGAAAAACTCACTGCAGTGCTCTCTACACAGGCAGGGTCAATATCAGCATGTGAAGTAGTTATCTAATTGTAAAACTTCTTAAACAAACTCCATTATCACTTTAGAAGTTAAAAATGTACCATGTTAATCCTTGTAAAGATTTAGCTTCTATCTTAAATCTGTGTTTACCAAGTAGCTGTGGCAACAAGCAAAACAGAACTGCAAGGAGGGCAGGGTTTCCAGGTTCAGCAAAACTTTCCAACATAATGATCACTTAAAAACGTCCAAGAGTTTTTGTCCGAATACACTGGACATTGCAAGACTGAAGCAGGGAGACAGTGAGGAAAATGCATGAACTGCTTAGCTTCTTGGTAAATGATAGAAGAAAGTAAATTCATCTGCAAAGACTATTAGGACCGGCTTGGAGGGGATATCTGCGTATCTAAAACTTACTGTATTAGCTTTTGCAATCTTATCAAACGTGAGGCTGTATGAGATCATTTGGGCAGACAAAAGAACAAAAAACAGGCTAAGTCCAAAAAACCTAAGGCAAATCCTGCAAGAACCCTGGAGTAATTATTCACTGCTTAAAAAACGTGACAGTATACTACAGTGAATTCATTTAGTTTTGCATTCTATGAGAGGCCACATAAAATACTGACTTGTTTATAAAAGAAGCAAAATATGTTTTTATTACTATTCATTGTACTACTGTTTCTTTGTGTTTATTTCGATGTTACAAAGTGTTTTTCAAACAAATAAAGATAAATGGCTGCAGTGGTTAAAGATAAGTGGGCTCAGATGAACGATAAACAGCGTTAAAACCATTTTCTCAGGTGACTTAATAAGACCTTTGCCGTGTATTGTATGTTCATGTCATCATGTTCATGTCACCGTCAACAATCCACTGCATTACAGCTAGAATACATTTATATTAAAATCAAAGATTTCTGTTTACCAGCTGCGCAGTTTACAAACTCTGGTTTGCCATGATCAGTCACCACTTTCACCAGTTTTTTTGACGCCAGGTTTTCCGAAGTTTGACAATCTGAGAACTTGTTTGTCTAGCCATCTCAGACAGTGTCTTCAACGTGTTCCTAAATGTAAGGCCCAGAACCATCATTGTGCCTTCATATTTCATGTGTTGTTTCACAGCCTTGTGGTGGGTGTGTCACACTGAGGTATGGTGGTGTAGAGCCAGCTGCAGTGGGTGAATCAGTTGGCTGGGTCTGGGAGGGGGTGAGACCAGGCATTCAGCCTTAGTGACAGTTCTGAGCACAGTTCTTACCCCATGACTGCTGGTGCAGCACAGCTGCTGTACTGGGCGTGACGAAATGACACAGCACATTCGTGATCACAAAGCTAAGTTACTTTCCCATTGTTAGTTTGAGAGAGGAATGCCTTCCTTCTAATTGCTTGGACCTGTGCCTGTGTTTGACTTAAGTTCATTGCTGCATGTGTTTAGGAACTGCTTCACTAAAAGTCAGTAGTCTGTTTCTTGCATATAAACCATTAAAGAGGCTGATGGACAGTAAATCTGAGGTCATAGAGTCATTTATAATATGAACGCAAATAAGTACCTGCGTCACAGGTATGGCCTTGTGTTGAGTGGGTAGCCGCTTAACTGCAGGGTCTGTAGGGCTGGTGCAAAGACAAAGAGGGTGTGACAGTGTGTAAATATAAAGTGTGACACACAAAAACGGTCTGCCTCACTGACACTCCCACCCTATTTTTCCTGAACTTCACTGATTGGATCTGTTTCCATAAATATGAAGAGTGAAACGTAGCTCAAAATATCTCTACAATGAAAAGAGGAAGGGGAGAATGAAAGATCTTGTCAATCTTCCATTGAAATGTTGCTGCAAGCAGCCAAAGGAAAAGTTTTGAACAGTATACATTGTTGTTTGTTAATGGTTCCTAAAGCCATTAATAAAAAATCTCTGCTCAATTGTACTTTTACTTGCTTTTGACTACTTGCTTTTCTCATATCTTGATCTGGATGTTACATTCTTAGGAATATGGTAACAGTTTGACCTGTTCATTTTCATGGTCACTGTCAGCTTTGAGAGAGGCTAGGGGATATAGTTTACGACAACTTAGGACACATTTTCTCCACAACTCAACATTGTAATTGTTTTAACCACAGATGGGAATTTGTCCTGTTTTTCATCCAAATAGAATGCTTTTTTTCCTATGCATTTGTGTCTGTATAAATACTTCCACAGAAAAATACGACTTCTGAAAATCTGTTTTAGCTGTATTACCATAAACTGCTCAATCCTCTGCATGTCGAAAATGCCAGTGGCCTTTTCTTGAGTGCTATAGTTGATTCATGTGTTCACATTTACCACTACTCTTCATCTGCGATGGGAATTTGATTGCATGGTGCTTCTTGTTCTAAGAAAACATTCAGACATTTCCTCCTAAAACAGAGGTCTTTAAATTGAAACTAGGAGTATTATTGTTAATATTATTCATACTAATCAGCATTACAATAAAATAGAAAGTGATTTAATTGTCAGTGAAAATCATTATACATTGCAAATTCCCAGAAAATCCCCAAGTCCTGCAGGTAAACATTTCAGGAATAGAGTAGATTCCCAATTCTGTGGAAAGGTACATTTGTCCTATGTGTGTAATATTTATAAAGTGTCTAAATATAAAAATGTATTGAAAGCAGCTCTTTTGTTTTTTCAGTTAAACTCAACTCCAACAGGGTTCTTTTAAGTGCATTTGTTGGGGTATTGGTCAGTGCCACGAACTCTAAAGGCCCTTCAAAGTACTATTCTGAATGTTGTGTTACCCATACCTTTTCTGAGTGTGTCGTTCTCTTTGGTTGTTTCAGGCCCAAAACAAGCATACTGGAATCATGGCTGCTGCCAAGGTGATTGATACGAAGACAGAGGAGGAACTGGAGGATTACATGGTGGAGATTGACATTCTGGCTTCCTGCGATCACCGTTACATAGTCAAACTGCTGGATGCCTTTTATTATGAAAGCAAACTGTGGGTAAGTGGCTTACCAATGAGTTTGATTCATCAGATGTGGAAACCAGGGGCACAGTAAGTGTTTAAAGCTCACACAGCTGACACATTAGTGTGAATTCTCATTATCCTCCCGAGGTGGGGGTGGAGGGTTCAGCGTCCCATACTTGAGAAATATGGATCCACACGCATCATGTCACTCATTACACGAGCCAAACATAATCAGAGTCATCATTTGTACACAAACAAGTGCACAAATATTAACCATGGGGTTTCACAAATTTCACCTCGCCTATTGTCAGTTATCCCCTATTCTCTTTTGAACCCCAAACTTCACGTGGGATACCAACAGTTCGTAGTCCGCTATGTGACCCCTGTTCACGTTCAGGCGCTATCAGGTGATCCCCGCTGTGGGGCTACAGCCATGGGAGCATAATGGACCGCTTCCCTGGGCCAGAGAAAGTGCTGTTGAATAATTTAGAGACAGAATGCCATGTGTGTCCCACTGGTCAAGTTCTGAGAGGAATTCATGTGTGGTTTCTACTTTTAAAACTTATGTAGTGACTAATTACACTTTAAGGCGTTGAAATCAATACAGGTGGAGATGTTTTCAGACTTAAAAATAATTGTATCATGATAACACTAGTAAATTGGTTTACACTCGTAAACCTTTTTTTAACTGTTAGCCTTCCATTAATGCAATTAACATCATAGATTTCCAAACTCTTTCCATCTTTATTGTTTAACTTGTTGAATGGGCATTGTTTGGTGGGGTTTTTTTGTCGATTTTGGTGTCATTAGATACCCTAAGCTGCTGACTGACATGTCCTAACTAAGCTGCATGTATTGTGTGACAGTATAGCTTATAACAGAGGTCATAGACTTGTCACATTTCACATCTCAATAACTATTAGTTCATGACATTGTCATACACCAGGCTGTTTCACCAGTGGCCCAGTGCACTTACCAGACCAGTACAAGTCAATAATAAAATTAGATGCAGCTCAATAACATGAGTTATTGTAATGCTGATGATAAGATGCCATTTTTGGGATGTTTACTAGAGTTATGGCTGCTAAAAAGACCCCTCCTGTTTGGAAGAGCACTGAAGCAGAGCTCAAAAGCTCCACAACTTCCTAAAATACAAATACTGTGGTCAGATTTCAATTGCTTGAGGAAAGGTTGCTATCCACAGTCTCCACACTTTGCTTGAGGAAGGGTTGCTATCCACAGTCTCCACAATTTCAAAACCGGATGTAGTTTATGCGGCAGATTTATTGACAGATTAATTTCTGTCAGACATGTATTGCTAAACAGAACATTAATTTTTATGATGATAGTTTTGACAAGAATAAATGCTGACACTGTTTGCATTGAACCTCACATAAAAAATGCTGCAGTTTGATATAGTATTTACTATATAATGTTCTGTAATAAAGTGAAGTATATTTTACTATATAATGTATGTAGGCAAGGCAACCATATTTAATTACTGTCATATGCGTGATACATAGTATCATATACCAGTGCCTTCAGCCATTCACCGTTCAGGATTCAAACCACTTGGTTTATAATGTAGACTAATACACACTTTAGTACCACTACTGTATAGTGCTTATCATATAATTTTGTGTTATGTCATTTTGTGTTTATGTGCGTATACTCCACACATTCCATTGTGTGTCACCCATGGCTGAAAAACCTACAGGCCAGGTATAGACCATATATTGTGATCTATACATCTCAGAAACTAACAGATGTTTTGAAGTTAAGCATTCAGCTCACAGTGTTGCCTCTAAAATAAAGGTTATAGACAATTTTACTCGTAATAATTATGGTTGTCTATTTTCTTTGAGAGAAATCCCAGATTATATCTTATAGTGATTTTGCCTTCCTTAATGTCTGGCACTTCCACTTTAAATGAAATGCTAAAGGGCATGCTTCTCCATGACCTAGGGTAAAAACTATGAGGGACAATCAAATAAGGGGGTTGTCATTGTTCTTAAAAAGAAGCTCTTGTATTTACCGATGTGTAAATTGTTTTTAACTGTAGTGCTTGTTGTAATGTTTTCTCGTGTTTTGAAACTGTCATGCTAGTTTTGGCCAGGTCTATCTTGTAGTAAAACAGATTTTTCATCTTAATACCCTGTTAGTCATAATTTACATAATAGAATTTTGTATTGTATCCAGTGTGAAATCCACTCCTCGTATTGCCTAGTGAAATGAAATGATAAGTGTGCCCCTCTAGGGATAGATTTAGGGTCTCTCGCTCAAATAATTTGACCTCAAGTGAAGTCTACCTCTCTATAGCAATTCTGATATCTCAAGATTTGAGTCTAACCCTGAAACGCACATAACACTGTGTATGCTACTTTTCTCTCAGATTCTGATTGAGTTCTGTGCAGGAGGGGCAGTCGATGCAGTTATGTTGGGTGAGTATGGATTTTCTAAAACGAATACAAAGTCAGTGAAAAAGGAATGCATGAAAATAATAGGAATTCACCTGTCCTTAAAAGAATCACACAACTGCCCATAGCTCTCATTTCTAGGTTATTTCAGTATTAATTCCCTTTTTGTTGTTTAGACATTTTAAGAACCACCCACCATTTGTTCAGGGACTTACTGATTCAACGAACTATGCCTGTCAGATGTGTCTGTCAGCCTTTACACTGTGAGGTTTTGAGTTGACCACTTATCCTCCATTTTTAGCAGCATACTTGCCTTTTATTGTCCCACATTTCTTTGTGGGCGAACTATGACTCACTTCAGGTCTAAAGTGCATTCTGAGTTTAGCAAATACAGCTCCGGAAAAAGTTAAGAGACCACTGCACCTTTTTCATTCCTTTCCAAAAAATTTGAAGAGGAAAGTTTTGAGTGAGGAACAGAAGCGTTCAATTTGCAGTGGTCTCTTAATTTTAACCCTTCTGTTCCTCACTCAAAACCTTCCTTTTTGACTTTTTTGGAAAGGAAAGAAAAAGGTGCAGTGGTCTCTTAATTTTTTCCGGAGCTGTAGATCACAATTC
The DNA here is from genome assembly GCA_016801175.1 of Esox masquinongy. NCBI lineage: Eukaryota > Metazoa > Chordata > Actinopteri > Esociformes > Esocidae > Esox > Esox masquinongy. The sequence continues at coordinate 6,982 of JACXGI010003889.1, forward strand.
AAATCAGCTGTTAATAAAAGCAGAATGACTTCTGGTTTAGTGAGTTAATATTTTGGCTGCTGCTCTTCAGTTAAGCATGAAAGTATGTGCTGTAGGAGGTGGCGTTATAAAGTGGGAATATGTCGTGACGTCTTCTGTTTGATGATGGAACAGGAGGGTTTCAGTGTTGTCTCACTCTTCCCTGCTGCTGGGTCAGTCATGACCGCCGGCTTAGAGAAGGGAGGAGCAGTGCTATTTTGCTGTTGCTAAGGGTTGCAGTTCCATCACTCCAAATTGTTATGTCCAGTTTGAGTTTACCATGTAGTATAATGGACACAGTATATCATGTTGTTAAAACAATGACAGGATGAAAGAACCGTGAGTAGAGATTAGTGGTAAACTAAATGAATGTATGTGGTTTTTGTATGCCTCTGCAGAGCTGGAGAGGCCGCTGACAGAGCCTCAGATCCAGGTGGTGTGCAGGCAGACATTAGAGGCCCTGGCCTACCTCCATGAGATGAAGGTCATCCACAGAGACCTAAAAGCTGGGAACATCCTACTTTCACAGGAGGGAGACATCAAACTTGGTAAGGTTATGTCAGATAGGAATAGCCTGTAAATGTTCCCTGAGCTAACATTTTGTTTATCTTCACCCTTGTTTCACCAAGTAAGTCGACTGAGAACATTTCTCATTTTCTCATATTTAATTGCAAGAAATTACACAACATACAGCGAGACACATAGAGTATACAGCTGTCTCACAAATTCAGAACGTGCATTACCAATACAGCTCATATAGTTTATTCATTCCAGTCATTGGTGGCGGCAAACTGAAATTAATGACAAGAGTAAAGTATCTACAGATGGGCAGGCTACTATTGGAATAGTAAATGTCAATGAATGACCTGAGGAAGAGGAGGCATTTACCTAAAATAAACTTGTATATTGCTGGTACCAGTGAGTGTTGTTGTGTGTCTAGAGGGCCAGGCAGGTTGATAGTCTCTGATTGGAATGCATATGTTTAATTGTTTTCATTTTAAGGAGCAGGTAGAAGTCACAGAAGACATGTCGGATGTTATTAAAGGAATATTGTAGGGTAGACAGCACGGAATTCAGTGAGGGTGCTGTTCTATACAGGATAGTGTTGTGGGCCTAACGGTTAATGAGAATGTTATCAGCAGCAAGTACAACATTATTTATATACATAAAGAATAGTGTTGGCCCAAGAATCTAACCTAGAGGAATACACATAGAAACGGCCAGAGATGTAGATGACCGCAGGCCTTTCAATTTGACACATTCTACATGGTCAGAGAAATAGTGTTCAATCCAGGCTAGACAGTCCTCTGAGTTAGGGTGCGAGGGTTGGCCAAATTTATTGTGTAAAATATTGTGGGACTCAAAATGGCCAATTCATACTTTTTGACTGGGCATTCCAAAACTAGCCTGTCGCCACATTTTAGATGACTGCAGTTGCTTTCCAATCCTGTGGAATTGCAGATGTTTGTAATTAGTTGTTGTTAGTTGCTCAGAATAAGAGTGTCTGTTAAAGTACTTACATGTAAACAAGAATGCCAAATGAGCATCAAATGGTTACCCAGCTATCTGTAGGTTGGTTAAATGTCTCTCAATCATTCTCCCTCTCCACCAACCTGCCAAATGACTATATTCCGAATCAATTTCTCTTTTCAGCTGACTTTGGTGTGTCTGCTAAGAATACCAATACTCTACAGAGAAGAGATTCTTTCATTGGTACACCATATTGGTGAGTTAACAAAGCTTTTACGTGGTGTTTTTCACTGTCAAGGAGCCACAATTTGTCTTGCAGCAGCAAAATACCCAGTTTACACAATTATACATTCCTGTTTTCACCCACTCACACACCAACTGATGGAACATGGGAATTAATTTACTTTCGCACTCACTCCGCTTTCACTCACACACACAACATCTGTCTTCTCTGGCCCTCCAGGATGGCCCCAGAGGTGGTGATGTGCGAGACGTCGAAGGACCGGCCATATGACTACAAAGCTGACATTTGGTCCCTGGGGGTCACCCTTATTGAGCTGGCTCAGATCGAACCTCCCAATCATGAGATGAACCCCATGAGAGTCCTGCTGAAAATTGCCAAGGCCGATCCACCCACTCTAATGCAGCCTTCACGCTGGTGAGGTTATTGAGTGATTTTGCAGAGAGAGACTGGTGTTTTATTGAATCAGGACTGGTTTTATAGAAACTACCTCGAATAAAGTCGTTGTATTCTGAAAGAATTGTCCCCCTGTGTTTGACAGGTCATCAGAATTCAGTGACTTTCTGAGGAAGGCGCTGGATAAGAATGTGGACCGTAGGTGGGGCACAGTTCAGCTCTTACAGGTGAGACATTTAGCATGTGTCAGAAACTACAGAGCTACAAGTAGAACTTGCAAGTAAAACTTGCTTTATTGTTTTCAAGTATTCAATACATCTTTATTGTTGCTTGCGCTGAACAATCACCCTGAATACCCCACCCCAACAGTGCATTTAAATATGTGCCGATGTTTACAGTATGCCCTGTGTTAGGTACATATTATTGTGTTTCCGGACTTTGTGTTTCCATTCAGCATCCATTTGTTAGCAATGTGGTTGACAACAAACCTCTGAGAGAATTGATAGCTGAAGCAAATGCAGAAGTCTTAGAGGAGATTGAAGAAGGCAAAGAAGAAGAGGAAGAAGAAGAGATGGATGCAACTCTGGTATGTAGCATACTGCAATATTTTTGAAAGCTCTTATGGTATTGTCTGTCAATAAAATAAAAGGAATGAAAGCCCAACAACATTGATGGAGCTGTGTTTTCCCTGTGTGTGTCAAGTTGGTGCCTGAACATCAGCGAGCACCATCAGATGTCAGCATGGCCAGCTCTGACGACGAGACCCTCTCACAGACCACCTCCACACTGGACCCAGTCACAGAGAAGACAGCGCCTGAGACTGCAGAGGACAAGACTGACGATAAGCAGTTTGATGAGGTCCTGGGGTCCAGCAAGGGTGACAGGGTTGTGGTTGAGAAACTGAATGAGGTTTCTGATGCCAGTAAAGAGGAATTAATCATTGGACAGGTGGTGCCTAGGGAGCCCACACCTGAGCAAAGCCTTGCAGGACACCCTGAGAAGATTCCTGATTCACAGGAGACTGTGTTTGTGAGTGAAGAGACAGGGGAAGAGGAGAAAGTGGAGGATGGGACTCAACAAGGAGTCTTGCAGGGAAAAGGAGAAGTACAGGAGAAGCAGACAGAAGAGGAGGTGGACAAGGACACAATTACACGGGAATTAGAAGTAATTCACCAGCCTCCCACTGAATTCACAGATTTACTGGACCAACCTGAATGTGCTTCTGATGACCCTGGCACTGTATTGACAGAGATCAATGCTAAACCAGAAGAGAAGGAGACTGAAAGGGAAACACTCATAGATGAGATGACCAAAGAGGTTCAAACAGACATAAATGGTGTTGCCAATATAACCACAGATACCAGTGCTAATGAAGACAAAGACAGAAAGCCGGAATTACATTTCAACACAGCTTCTAAGGTCGATGCAGATGAGGGCAACACAGAGGTCCCTATAGAGACTGAAACCCAGAGCGAAGAGGCCAGTGAGGAGCCCCAGGAGAACACCACCGAGGCCTTAAAGGAAGAAATGCAGCAGCCACTGCCCGATACAGACATAGAGAAGTCAACCCAACCGCAAGAACCTTACCAAGCTGAGTCAATAAATGGAGGAATAAGTGAGGAAAATAATGTGAACCCTGTGGTGATTGAGGGGGGAGTGACAGAGGAAGGGGAGAAGAATCCTCCAGATGAGGAAGTTTCACCCGAAGATGATAACTCTGTTCCTGAGAGTGAAACGGAATCAAAGACTGACCAGGAAAGCACTCCTGTGTCAAAACCAGATGTGGGGAAAGACTCTGACTCTGGAAGCAGTTCTGCAGCCGATAGCAACAGTATGGACCTCAACCTGTCCATTTCAAGTTTCCTTTCCAGAAAGGCAGAGGCCGGATCTATGTCCATACAGGTAATATGTTCAAGGCAAACGTTAGTCAGTGAGTACAAATTAGTCCCATGTTAAGTCACATCTGTCAAATTAAACTGCAATTTAGAGGCAATTATTTTCCCACTTCAGTTTATCAATTAAAATGTATTTCTCTCTGCAGGACACAAGACGACAGAAGAAGACTCTTAAGAAGACTCGTAAGTTCATGGTGGACGGAGTGGAGGTCAGTGTGACCACGTCAAAGATAGTCACCGATAATGACACCAAGAGTGAGGAGATGCGATTCCTGAGGTAGGTCTCCTGTGTGCTGTGGCTAAATATGGCATCTGACCCATTTCATAGCACAGCCATAAATAGTTTCCATTAACTTATTGTAATGGGTTGACTTTTACCCCGAAAATAAACAATATGGGACGGTTGAAAATGTGACACCAGAGTCCAAAAGAACGTTCTCAGGTTGTGTTGAGGAGACTTGTTTCAAATAAAGGCAAACAGCAGCGCAGGTTAACAGAAAAAACTTCAGGTCTTAAACCATAACAGCCAAAAAATCCTCGTAAACAACAATTTGCTATTTCTAAGCTACACCACACTGCTTAATACATTTTGTGATGTTCCCCTCTTATTCTCGATTATGTCCTGTCCTTATTGAAGCATCTCCCCATGGAGATCGACATGTGTCCTTTACTCATCTCGCTAAGCCATTTATAAGCCAGCTTCTCATCACCCTTCTTGCTAAACCAGTAAGTATTCGACAGCAGATGGGTGCTTAGCGGAGAGCGTATTCTCCAGCCAACAACCACATTTGAGCTTGTTGGTGTCTGGCCTAACATAAAGAGGCGCTAGAGCACATCAACACAAGGTACCCTTGCCATACTTCTCATTCCTTCGGGACAGCGATGAGCCATTTTTCAAGATCTGCGAGACCCTCTGACACTGTAGGAATGCCGCAACCAGGATTTGAACTTTTGCCCACAATGATGCAGCTGTATTTTGGGGCAGTGACTAAGACCAGGTGGGGTCAAACCTCTCTCCAGGGGTTTGAAAACTAATGATCACTTTTTTGTTAAGGTGAGTCTAACGAGTTGATTTAGGGCTACTACAAAAATGAGTGCCAGTCGCTGAGGACAGGTTTGAGAATGATTAAATTTGCCAGACCACTGTGTCACACGGGAACCCTGTTCCAGAACTTTGAAATGCCAGTTATAGGTGTTCCATGTTTATCTGCAATTTTTCTGTTCTCTGCCCATGAGTTACCCACTTTGTCATCCTCTACTCTGAGAGCTGGATTCATTTCATTTTGACTTCATTTTAGTTTGACTCATATTTTAACTGGGGACCTTACCCACCTATGGAAAGATTCCATATCTTCTTGAATAGCATGCTGTACAGGTCATTTGTTGTAGGTGGAAATGTGCTGAGTTCCAATAACTGTTGCTGTATGTGTTCTCAGGCGTCAGGAGCTGCGAGAGCTGCGTCTCCTGCAGAAGGAGGAGCAGAGAGCCCATCAGGAGCTCAGCAACAAGCTGCAGCAGCAGAGAGAACAGATCTACCGCCGCTTCGAGCAAGAGATGAGCGTGAGTCATCCATTATACTGGATCTATCAGTGTTTGTGTTGTTGTTGTTGTCTAGGGATGTCCCTTTGGAAACCAAGTGATTCATATCAATGGGTTGTTATCCTACATTAATACAGTACCATCTGTAAACACTGGGACAGTACAGTGTTTCTCTTCTTTCGATTCCATGCTCCATTGTTCAGCCAGATTTTGCAGTAAAATCTCCTGGTACTTGACCGAGTCCATGATGCTTTCCTAATAAGTTTACATAGCAGGGTGAATAGGACTTGTATCGCCTGATATTCATACCCTAGTAAAACAGAGTCATGGATTAAAACCTATGATTTCATATGACTCTGAAAACTTTGACAAATTATATATCAAATAGGGAAGAAATCTGTATTAGATTTGGCACATAAGAATTTCTAGGGGTGCCAAAAATTGTGACAATTTTTTTTGAATATTTTTTAAATATTCTTTAACAATTAGTTTTTTCACAAACACCTTTTCCTCAATTATAGGTTAGATTTATTTTATGTGTTGAGAATAAAATAAGGCTGATAAACAGCAATTGCATTTTTGAATAACTTTCTTACTCATCTTTATCATGGGTGACAATCATTCTGGAGGGCACTGCAAAAATAAAAAATTTTCTTGGTGCATGGCATCACACAACATGGAACGGAAAGCATGATCTTAATCCCATCTGTTGTGTTCCCTTCAGGGTAAGAAGCGTCAGTACGACCAGGAAGTGGAGAACCTGGAGAAGAAACAGAAGCAGACCATTGAACGTCTGGAGCAGGACCACACCAACCGGCTGAGGGATGAGGCCAAACGCATCAAAGCAGAGCAGGACAAGGAGCTGTCCAAGTTCCAGAACATGCTCAAGAACCGCAAGAAGGAGGTAAGGAGGCATCGTGTCACGTTGGGCTGTGCATGTTCAAAGCATCAAACTCTTTGTCATGAATGTATAATGCATGATACTGTGAAGGACTGGGTGTCGCTTACAGGAGCTGCTGTGCTGATATCAAAATAAACTCCTTTTGCTTAGCTGTTGATACCTTACATAATAATTCTAAGTTTTAAACTAATTTTACTGGATGTTACCATGCCTTTTTCTTACTGTGATGTTAGATGTTACCATGCTTTTTTCTTACTTTTTCTTCTTGCTTACTATGGTGATTCTCTACTCATCAGCTTTGATATGCAATGCTTCATTCTGAGGGACAAGGGTGTTGAAGTGTTTCCGTTTTTTATTTTATGCCACTTGCATTGTAAACATGTTGGCTTCTTATGCCAAGTTCTATACTGTACATTTCTATACTATGCATAATTGTTTTTTCTGGAGGTCAAGCAATGTAGTTGGTCTGTAACTACAATTTATGCTGCTCATAACTTTATTCGCTATCCGGGAAGCTTTAAGTATTCTGTCAAGTTGCTGAAGTATACTTGGGAAATTCTTGAGGCCAAGCCTAACTTACTCTCTGGTGGTGTTACTATTTGTATGATACATGCATGGCAATCTGACAGGCCTGACTGTTCTCACAGCTCAACTGCTCAATTAACAATCTTTAAAATCATATTTTTTCTGGCATTGTTGTTTAATATATAGTTAAATTGCATTCTGTATTATATTTCTATTCAGATATATAATCTAAGTTATATATAATTCCCTAAATGTATTTGACTGTATTGTATTTCTATGTAAGTAACCAACCAAGTATCTTGTGTGAGTGTGTGTGATTTGGGATGGGTGATGGGATGAACTATGGGTGATCCTGATATGGTTATAGGCTCTGAGGATTCCATCTTTGATTTAACACTTCAGTGGCTGTTTGAAGTTATCGTAGCAGTTTAGACGTTCTCCTGTTGGGGATTTCCTTACTGCCCAGTGATCCAAAGGTTGATGCACATTAAAATACCATGATGTCCCAAAAGAATGGTCTGACCAATGAAATGTGCTTTGGAGAAAACCTAAGACAATTATCTTTGTGCCATGTCTCGACAAAACTGCCTTAGACTGTCATAAAAACTTAATCTGTCATTAAAACTATAGTGGGTCTTTACAGACTGGATTGGTAATGTGCATCTGCTTAGTGATCAATGCGTATTGTGCAAACATTCATTACTTCAGATTTGACCCTCTCTAACACTCTTGCATGGTGGGGAGATAAAACCTGAGATTCTTTAAATGTATTTTTCTATTTTAACACTGCATGCTGATATAATTATACAGGGCAAAAATGTAAAAATGTAGACTTAAACTAATCAACTCATCAACCTTTTAAGGTTTTGTGAACAATAATAGTAATCAAATGCTAAACATTTCCTCATTTAATCAAACACTGACCCCTTGGAGATATAATAATCAAATTGTCTAATAATCAAACTCGGGTTTGTGGATATTTAAAAAAAAAAATCCAGACCTTGCCTGGCTTTCTTCTAGTTATTACAGCATAAAACATAGCTGTCCAGAAAACTCCCAGTTTTCCCACACTATAGGTAAAACAGGAAGTTGAACAGTCACCCAAATTCATGAGGAGAGAACTCTTGAAACGCTTAAAGGAAGACCTTTCTCTCGTTCAGACTGCAGAGGTAAATCTCCACCGGGTCTCTATCTCACACACATGCACGCATACGTCCCTAACCCACTCTCTTATCCCCAGAATGCATCTCTCTACAAATACTTCAGATCATTCAATGAGGATCTGCGCTCTCTTTTTGTTACTTGCACCCTTGTTTATTTTCAGGAGTTGTTTTGCTCAATTTTTTCCCCCGACCATCAAATAAGGATGCAATCAGAAAGATAGCATGGATGTCTAACACAGTAGCATATGTTTAGCTGGAATAGAAAAGACTAAGAAAGCATGGTGCATAGGCCAGTGGTTCTCAGACCGCTGCCTGGAAAATCCAAGACTTTTCAGTTTTACATCTGAACTAGCTCACCTGATTCACTAAAGCTACGGCACAATGATTAGTGGACAAGTTGAGTCAGCTGTTCAAGTTCTGCAATAGATCAGATGCATGGGATGTCTGGGATACACAGGTTTACTTTAAAGACCAGTGGCAATGACCATTCCATATGACCATGCATGAGAAGGAGGTCTAGTATTCTTTATGCACTCGAATAACATCATTAATTGACTTGTTTCTCCTACCATTTGCCTCAATCTTGCTTTAAACAGTCTATCTCTAAAATAGATAAGGTTTAGACCTTAAGGCAGAGTCTCTGTGTGAGTTTGAAAGTATGCACGAGTTTGTTCCTTTGACTTCTTGTGTTGAGTGAAGGAGTGTTTTTGAGTGGGCGTTTCTGTGTGTGGTGTGGTGTTTCTTAGCCTGTGTCTTGGCGATTGACTGTCTGTCTAAATCCGCAGTGTGTTCGGTAGAGTGTGTGTGTGTGCGTGTGCGTGTGTGTGTTCCTCAGCCTATGGCCCTGATCTGGATGAGTGCGCTGTGTGCTCTCCTCAACAGGGGGTGGCCCAGGTTATGATACAGTCTTTTCAGTTGTCCTCATGTGCTCTCTTCAACGCTCAGATGCAGGATGTAAGTTGTCACTCCCCTCCAATCTCTGTCTGCTTCCTGGTCACATGTGCCTGTCATGGACAATGCGAGGCAACACATGTGAGCAGGAGGATGCTGATGTGTTGCCGTGTTGTCGCTGTGTTGGTGCAGTGGTTTTCTTCTGCCGCGTAACATTACTGTGGGTGGGTCTTTCTATAAATAAATGGGCCAAGGTGTAACATCAGGGTAGCCATTTCAAAATGATTTGATATACATTTTTTAAAAATTATTGTAGCATGAATACATAGAGAGAATATGGCCATAGGTCCACGTAGAAACATTGAAACATATACATGTAATTAATGTTAGCCCAGTCTGTTGGTGATTTAATCAACTTATATAATTTATAGCCGTGCTAAAAATTCCTGATGCATTTCTAAAAAAAAATCGTAGTTAATATCATAATACGATAATGTAATAAATTGGTTGTATCAAGGAAATGATTGGCAATAATAATAAATAATGACATTAATATTAGTAAACTCTTCAAGCCATCAAAGCCTTCACTCCTGTCCCCCAAAGTGTTTTGTGAGGATGATGTGAAATCGAATAAACAATGTGATAATCTCAATTCACTCCTTCAAATCCTAATGTCCCCTCCTCTGGCTTCTTTCTCAAAACTCATTGGATAAGAAGGGGGAGGGCAAGAATGGCATTGAGATTCTCCCAATGGCCTAGAAGTGGATGCATTTCTGTGATCTCCATACTAAATAGCGGGATTTGACATTATCAAGTTCAATGTGTAATTGATTTGTTGAATGCTATTAAATTAAATGTATTTTATAAAACCCTATTTACATCAGGGGTTGTCCCAAAGTGCTTTTACAGATAATAAAGACATACGTTTGATATCTACTCCATAATGCCAAATTGTTATTAATGACTTTGTAACAGATCCAAACACTACAAGAAATGCTCTCTGGTAGGCGAGTTTATAGAAAGACCCATGTGTCCTGTATACTACCCCACCCAAAAAAACAGAACTGAAACTTTTAATATTCTGAAACCGTGTTTTTTGATGTGAGCAAGTGGAGGTTAGGGTTGGCAAACTCCAGTATGAACTACCAGTTTACAACCTAATAAATGAATATGCATAATATTCTAGATAGAGTGGATGTTATAACCTGATGAGAAATACCACAGAAAAATCATTGTTTAACTTAATTTTACACTGAAAATTATTCATCCGTGTTGTCTCAGGAAGGCATAACCAGCTGATTTCATGTTTAAAATGTAAACATACTGTACATCTCAACAAAAATAACCCAATATATAAATCTGATAATGTTTCATTTACTCTTCTGTCTGTGAATGTGAATTTAGATGTCGTCATATATGGTAAATGTGGATATTAACTGTGTTGTAAAAATGTTTCTCTCTCTGTTCATCCATTCCTCAAATGTTCATTTCCATGACTTCTCTTTGCCTTATTTATTGAAGTTACTGTGTACTAGTACTGTCCTGTATTGGTCTCTGTTAGTGATGGAGTGGCATGGTGTTTATGATAGTCATGTAGTCTGTACTGTTCTGGCTGTCCCTGGTGTGTAATGTACACTAGATGAAAACACTAATGTTTGCCTCTTTCCTTCTCTATTCTCTCTGTCTTTTACTAATTTCCATATCTCAACTCCTTCCCTTTTACCCTACCATCTCCATCTTTTTTTCCCTTTACCTTGCCCCCTTTCTTCCCTTGATGCCTCCACCCCTCTCTACGCACTGTATTTTCCCTTATATTATCCATCACCATCCTCTCCACCTATCTGTCTTCCCCCTCTCCATGTCTCTCTACCTGCTTCACAACATCCTCAGGAGCAAGAGTTTTTACAGAAACAGCAGCAGGAACTGGATGGAGCCCTGAAAAAGATCATCCAGCAACACAAACATGAGCTTGCTACCATTGAGAAAGACTGCCTCAACCACAAACAACAGCTCATGAGAGGTGAGCGATCTGCAGAACCATAGAGGGCTATTGAAATAGCACTGGGCAGAAAAGTACAAACTTGAAACCGCAAATGATCTTTTCATAGACTACAGAGTGATGAAGACAGAGAACTTTCATTTAATATGACATCTCACTTAACTCAACAGGCCTATATCCTGTTATACTGGATATAGTTCACAGGGCTCAAATGAGAGTGTAACTCCCAGGAAACAACAACCAAATAAGACAGCTATGAACTAATTATTTACCTATTAATTGTTAATTTCTAGTATTTCATTTTTAGAAAAAAGATTGTCTGTCATTGAAAGGTCCGGGAATTGTGAAATAGGACGGAAAACCTAGGTAAGAACAATGAATTATCTGACAAAATACTGGTTAGTTTGAGGCTGCTTGTATGTTGTGAACTAAGGTATGCAAAATAGTTAAAAGAAATCTAAATATTTAATTGAAGCTTTATTTTTCAATGAAGCAACATATTTTAATTATTTAAAACATTCTTAAAGGGATAGTTTGTCCAAAATTCATATTTTTCTTAAATTTCACTTACCAAAAGATATTCCAGAAGGCCCATAGAGTCATTTTTTCAAACAATCCATTTTTCAGCTCTGTCCCAGGCGTTATTAGCATTGTCCAAATTCATGAATGGGAATGTTTTGTACCTCTATCGCAAAGCTGCATTGCTAGCGGAAAACTACTTAAAAACACTTCAAACTACATTCAGTCATCTGTAATGGTAGCATCAATTTTTTTTAAACTGTACATTGACAAAACAGCCGGTGGAAATGGCTGAATTCAAACTGGCACTAGCAAAATATTTCCTATAGCCACCATACACAGCTTCTGTTCTTTGGCAGTCATCTCATCGAGTCGAGTGTGAACTTTAACCTCAACAAGCTATATGAAGATAGGTTGCTTCGCCTAGCTTTTTAAAATTGCTGCTACTTTAAATTTGTGTATAGTATTGCTATATTTTTGCTTTATATATTTATTAATTCTTACTATGTAGATGTCGTGTGCCATTTCACAAGTATTTCATTGTGCAGGATGACGCTCTGTTATTCGATGCATTTGATAAATAAACTTTGAACGATGTCGACTTCTGCCTGCTCGTTTATGTATCGATGTCGACTTCTGCCTGCTCGTGTAAGTATCGATGTCGACTTCTGCCTGTTTATGGATCTTGAGTTAATCAAATTCTACCACCTCCGCAATTTGGACAATACCTCTGCCTCTCCCGAGTCGTGTTGTAAGACAATTAGTGGAGCAACTTTGCCAACGAGACATACAATTTTTGCGAGAAACATTTTAATAAAGATGATTGTGCTCCACATTCACTTAGAAGAAGACTAAAGGCGAATGCAATTCCATCAGGTTACACAGTTAAACCCGTGAAGACTACAGATTGTAAGTAATACTTCCAATTGCTATGTTATAATACACAAAGTACACATTGCCTCCTGTTATTCTTGGCAAGGGTTGGGGATTGACATGTTCACTATCCCTTTAGCTGCTTTCCAAGCTTCTATTTGGTCAATTCATCATCTGTGTATTATGGTTAGAACAAGTAAGGCTATATCCCCCGAAAAATGTTCTTCCTGCTCGTATTCAGAATCAGACATAATATATATGTATTTTCCTTTCTCTCTCAAGCAAATAAAGTTTGACTGTCCGAGGTGAATATCAAAGACGAAATAGGTAACTTGCTTTCTAGCTAGCAAATACTGACATTCGTTTACTGTGTATAGACTTATTCTTCCCAAACAAATGCGTGGATTGATACAATTGTGAACAAAACTGAACGGTAAACACAGGAAGTACCCGTTTGTTTGAAATGAGAATTATCGCAAAATTAAAATGTTATTTTGAGGTAAACAACACCACTTGTATTAGTTTGGAGTGTTTTAAAGTCGTTTTCTGCTTGCAGTGCAGCTTTGCGATAGGGGGACGTACGGTTTCCATTCATGAATTTCTATGATGCTACTAATGCTAATTACTGATTGAGACAGAGCTAAATACTGGATTGTTTTAAAAAATGACTGAAGGGCCTACTCTGTGTAAGGGGACTGTCACTGAAATATGATTTATGGACAAACTATCCTATTTAAGAGAGCCAGTGAATGGCACAATCGCAGCCTCACAGTTAATTATTTTGTAACACCAAAATGCTGCCTTGATGACATTCTGAAGGCATAACCAATAGTTGACTGAGCCTTTTAGGTCTGTCTATCCACCAAAAGACCACCAAAGAAATTCCCTGAATGGATATATTTTCCTCTTTAGCAATTACCATTCTCTTTCCAACCCTTCTCTTTATTTATAAAGGTGAAAGTCCTTTTGCCTTCTCTAAAGGCCCTAAAGGTTCAATTTTTTAAAAGGCTAAAGGGTATGATTTTTAAAAAGGCCCACACACAGCATGTTTCTAATGTTTTTCTATGAAAGTTCAAAGTATATTCCTAATAATTTTATAATCTTAATGCTAGTTCTAGTAAGGTATTTCAGTTATTTCTTTCTCAGCCCTGTAAATGGAGAAGCACTAAAGTGCAATCAAATGATGTGATAATGAAAAGAATAGTGTAAATGGAGAAGTTGTCAGCGGAGTGATGTAATTTCCTGAGTGGCTTCATTCTGGCCATCTCAAGATTGTGCTCTTTACTGGCAATGCTGCTTGGATACGCACATTTGTGTGTGTGCATGAGATACCGTCCTACGTCTCTCGTCTCCTCCCTCAGCTCGAGAGGCAGCCATGTGGGAGCTGGAGGAGCACCACCTGCAGGAGAAGCACCAGCTGCTCAAGCAGCAGCTCAAAGACCAGTACTTCATGCAGAGACACCAGCTCCTCAAGAGGCATGAGAAGGTAAAAGGCCCTGAGACTTACTGAACAGTCTCTAGCTCCGTACATCAGTCCTGAGGCGGCCGGGAGCGCATTACGACCTGGAAGTAATCTGCGATGAGTGCAGAGACGTTTGACCTTTGGTTTTAGCGCGTTTCATGGCGGATCCAGGTGAAGCATTGATATTGTGATATTGATATTTCCTAGGAAATGGAGCAGATGCAGCGTTACAACCAGCGTCTGATCGAGGACATGAAGAGCAGGCAGACCCAGGAGAGAGGCCGACTGCCTAAGATCCAGCGGGGCGAGGCCAAGACACGAATGGCCATGTTCAAGAAAAGCCTCCGCATTACCTGTGCGCCTGGCACCCCAGAGCAGGAGAGGGAGAAGATCAAACAGGTAGTGTACGAATACAGACAGTAGAGGTCTACACAGATGCAACTGAACTTGATTACTTTAGGCCAGATGTCCAACTGGGTTTCATCCAAACCTCCTGTAACTGACCCTCCGATCCTGGATCAGATCAGACTAAGTGGCAATAAATCTCCGATCAGTGTTAAATGCAAGGATATTGATGTGGTCTAGGAAGTTCATGTACTTTTATCTCAAGCCGGCACGGCCAGAAGTGGACTGGCCACCTCCTCTCTAGTTTTCTTCGTAGGTTCTGACCCTATTGGGAGGTTTTTCCTAGACATTGTGCATCAATTTCTTGTTGTTGCTTGCTCTTTGGGGTTTCTAGGCTGGTTGTCTGTGTGAGAACTTTGAAACAATGTAGAAAAGGCTTTATAAAATCAATTTAATTGATTGTAGGGCTGCAACGATTAGTCAACTTATTTGTCTAGTAAAATCAGTCAATACTGTGAGCATAACTCACACTCCTTGCTTTTCTGAGCCTGCAGGCAGCAGTGAGCGTACACAGTGACCCAAAACACAGACGAAGGAATCCAAAGTGGTGGATAATTTCAATGAGAAATAATGATAACCATATGGAATGCTGTTTACAAAAAATAACACAATTGTACATGTCAAAAACATTCCAATCAGGACACAAATATTACTAAGACGCTTCTTATCTTGCACTGCTGCTGTATGAAAAGTGAGAAACGCATTACTTGGCTCAGAAAGATAACATGCCGATGGATTCAAATTATGATGGCCCTGATATATAAGACCCTGTTAGTTGATTGTTGTGTTTGGACCCAGTCCATTCAAACAAGGTACAAATAGATTAATCTATTGGCTGCTTTAGCTTCATTAGCTGTTTCTTGTGGAAACGGGACTGGTTTATGTTTACTTGTTTGTTTACTATTTTCCTCAGATTTATTGTTTTTCTCTACCTTTCTCTTAGTATACTGAACAAAAATACAAACGCAACCTGAAATAATTTATATTTTACAGTATTTCAGTTTACAAGGACATCAAATTAATTTGGTCCTACTTTGGATTTCATATGGCAGATAATAATACAGATATGTGCATATGAAAATGTCTGAGATCTTCTATTTCAGCTCACATAGGACTACATTCTGAATTTACATTCTGCTTATATTTTTGTTCTGTGTGAAAACCAACATTAATACACAAATAATTAGATATGTTATGCATAGAATAATTATAAGAATAGTCAATAGCTGCAACCATAATTAATTGTTAAAGATTGTGAAATATTGAAGAACTCAGAAGTTATGTTTGAAGATGAAAATCTACTGTTGTACTGATTTACAGTATCGGTTAGGAATATCACAGTTCAATTTGGCTTGAAAAAACTTGATTGAAAATATGATTGCTTTTATAAATAGAAGATCTTTACCCCTTCTCCAAATGTTGTCGTATCATCCAGTTTTTTGTAGAAAATAAGAAACAACACAAGGCCTGGTAATTGACCCTGCCTATATGCATGTATGTGTGGTCCAGTTTGCTGCCCAGGAAGAGAAAAGGCAGAAGAATGAGAGACTCCATCAGCACCAGAAACACGAGAACCAGATGAGGGACCTGCAGCTACAGTGTGACTCCAACATCAGAGAGCTGCAGCAGCTTCAGGTACACACACAGACAGACACAGACACACACACAGACAGACACACACACACGCTAACACACACACAGACACACACACAGACACGGACACACACACAGACACACACACACTGTTTTGTGTGTATCTACACACACAGACAGACTTATGGTGCAGAGCCATGGCTCAGAGGTGACACTCCCAGAGGACACTCAGAGGTGACACTCCCAGCTCTATGCATACATGGGGGTCTGCATTGTTTCTTCACTGGTCTGTCAATACAAGCATGAGAGAATACAGTACAAAAGGAGAGTGACTCAAGAAGTAGGCCAATCCTTTGATACTTTAAAAAATTTGGATTTTGTAATGGTGCTTCACAATGTTATTATGGTTGACATTCATAATTATTTTAGATTCTTAAATAAAGTAGAAAAATGTGGGCATTGACACATTACAAATATCAAGTCTGTTCATTTGGAACCATAGCTTGCTGGTGATAAATAATCAACGTCACTTACCAACAGGTTTATAATTTAAGTAATCTGTAATAAATGATTTCACTTTATAAATACTGTAAATACTACATTTGCTTTAGATTTCAGGGAGACTGCTATTTGAACTTAAATGTGTGTAGAAAGAAGGGGCAGCCCTACTTTCCACCATCAATTTATGGCTGGGTTGTGTAGTAATACCAAAGAGTTGACCTTGTAAATCAGCTTAAATGTGAAATCCTCTCTCTGTGTCTGCTGTAAAGCAAACTGAAGCAGGTTTTACTAAAAGATTTGCCTGTTACCGGTTTCTTTTTATCTGAAAAATTCTAAAAACGCCTTTGCCAATGTCAAGATTTAGCAGATATTATCCAGAAAGACTTACGGGACCAAATAGGGCTTTAGTCAAGGGCACAACAGGTAACTTTTGTATTTTCCTTGCTTGCTTCACCATGCTTGAAAATAAGGCAGTTATTTAGTAATGAGTCATTTTCAGTTTGTTGCATTTACATCTGCATCAACATTTTGATTTCTTCTGCATATCTTTCCTATTATTACATTAGATCCTTGTAGGATGTGTGTTTAGGAATATTTTTAAAAATGTTTCTATTGAACACATGAAAAAGAAACAATGCAAAAGTGTTTTGGTATATTTTTATTTAGATGTATATTTGTATTCTTCTTTTCATTCTGTCATTTCGGCTATTATTGTAGAGTCACTACAATGTTGTTTACCCATCTTAAATGTCTCTTATCTCAATAATTTAACTGCGGCTGTTTTAAAATCACCAGTGGGCAAAGACAAGCATCACCGCACAGTTTCATTCCTTCCCTTCACCTTTGTTCAGAAGAAAGACTATCTGTGATGTGTCTAGTAGGTTTAATACATCATCCACAGCTTCATTATTAACTGCCTTCTTAAAGTAATACTTAATGTCTGACTTCCAAAAAATAAACCTTGAATCTGTGCTTGAAATTCAATAACTGACTGAGGGACATTACAGATGCTGAATTTATGGGGGATATGGGAGGCACTAGTAATTAAAAAAATGCATGTATATCTGTGTTATTTCACACCAAGTAATTCATAAATAATTAGTTAAATCAATTATTGTGATTTGTTCCCCTGAACTTACATTTTACACTTACACTTTAGTCATTTTGTAACGAGGACTCGCAAGGAAGACGCACGCTCTCTCTCCCGGCGCGGTGTTCGGTGTGCGTCGTCACCGGCCTTCTAGTCACGCCGCTCCTCCTCCCACGGCACTGTCATGTCTTGTTATTGCACACACCTGGTGTCCATTCCCTCGATAGGTAACCTATATTAGTTCCTGTGTTCCTGGGCGTCTTTGTGAGGTATTGTTCTATGTTTGGTGTTGTGTACCTGTGCATTGGTTATCAGTGATTCTGTATTATTGCGCTTTGACGCTTCCCCTCTTTTTGGAGATTTTGTACGGATGTGTTCCGGTTGTTTCACCTTTTGTTTTGGGAAATTACACATACAACTGTACGTTGGATAAAGAATCAACAAACGACAATTCCTGTGCTTGGCTCCTTTTTTCCCTGCACACCACTACGACACCTGTGACACATTTAGCTGGCACTCTTATCCAGAGCAACTTACAGTAGTGGTTGCATACAATACCAACCACTTCCCCCAGGGGAGTCAAACCGACAATCTGTGGCATTCCAAGCACCATACTCTACCAACAGAGCCACACAGGAATATATATTTTAGTTGTGTTGGGGGCTGGGTTCTTATAGATTCATTGCTGTGCCAGTAGGTCAAGCCTGTTCCTGTTGTGTGTGTTTCAGAATGAGAAGTGCCATATCCTGATTGAACATGAGACTCAGAAGCTGAAGGAGCTAGATGAAGAGCACAGCCAAGAGTTGAAGGAGTGGAGAGAAAAACTTCGTCCCAGGAAGAAGGTAAGAGAGAGAATCCATTTTGATCTCCGCGCAACCTATTATGTCATCCTTCTTTAGTGTCAGAATACATGAACTTTCTGCACCACTTCCAAATTGTGTACATGCATGAATGTCATTGATTTAATAATGGTGGAGACTCCCTCTGATCACTGATTTCCCCAATTAATTGTGTTTAAATCCATGACTGAAACAAAAGGAGAAAAGTGGTGAATCGGAATGTGGCCTGTTAGCCTTAATGTAATACAGCAACACTTTTGGTAAAACAAATACAAAAATTATTTGGTGTTTCAAAAAACAAACAGCAACAGCAAACAGCAAAAACAACATTAAATCAGCCTTAAATTGCTAAATATTCCCACTAAACATGACATTGTGATTGTCTCAATGTAAGTACAATCTTTTTTTTAACTTAATTTGGGTGAATTTCCAATACACAGCCCACTGACCATCTGCTCCGATAGAAATGTAACCACAACTGAATCTCGTTGCCTACTTATGCGTAAGATGTTTCGTTCTTCCAGGCCTTGGAGGAGGAATTCACACGCAAGCTTCAGGAGCAGGAAGTGTTTTTCAAGATGAGCGGGGAGTCTGAGTGCCTTAACCCCACGACCCAAAGCAGAGTGTCCAAGTTCTACTCAATCCCTAGTGTGCACAACTCTGGCTCATAGTCATCCTCAGTGCAGCGCATTCTCTCAGGAACAAGAACAGACCGGCTGGGCTCATACATTGTGTACCCCTCGTGGGTGGTGGGGAGGACCTCGTCTTTTGCTGTTATCAGGTCAACTGGAGACTAGCGTTGATTTATTGTGGCTCTTGGCCGACTGTAATGGCTTCACACAAGCCTGCATACATAGTCAACTCCAAAATTATTGTTACCCTTGATAAAGATCAGGGAAAAAATGCTGTATAAAAAAAGCATGTGATGAGTTATTGCCATTTCCCAACATAAGATGTACTGCACTTCAATGATAATTCAAAATAATGAACATCTATGAATCTAATTATACAATTATTTACTGCAAAATTAAGTCTACAAATTATTGGCACACTTGTTTTCAGTCCTGTATGCACCTTCCCCTTGCACTGAGCCTTTTCCTATATATTATTTTAAGAATTCATTTGAAAGGATCTCTTACTAAATCGTCCTCTGTAACTGTCCAACTGGGGCCAACGTAGATTGTTCTTTGCCTCCCAAGCCATCTGTGAGTAGGAGGAAAAGCCACTTGCATCCTCTTAGAGGCAGGTATACTACTGTTTACCTGGTTTTTAATCTGTTAATTATTGTTTTTAGCATTGTTTTTGTACCAATTAACTAATTAATGAAGGTAAACAACAATTTCTCTCTTTTCATTTGTGTCCTCATTTTTATACTGCAGTGTTTGGAAGGCCACAATACAGTTCCTTAAGACTAAAATGTCCTTAATAATGTATAATGTTAATGCACTCCCTTGGGGTGATAATTGTTTAGACCCCTATCCTTTTGAGAAAACAGTTATTTCTTCTGAGAAATTGTATTAGTACAAAATGTATTATTCTCATATTTATCAGCGTAAAATATAGCCTATTACCTGTGTTTATTTTATACAGCTTATAACAGGTGGTGACTGCAGACATACAAGCTCGCATACACAGCTCTAATATAGTGATGGCAATAATTTGGAGTAATTAACCACTTAAATTCACTCCTTAAAAGGATTTAAAGAAAATGCCATGGAATAGTATGTAATCCTGAGGAGGATGACCTGGCCAATCAACTGTCTAGATAAGGAATAACTGGCTAATCAGTTTCTTTAAGTGCATTATTTCGTCTCTGCACAGATGTTGGACATTTAAAAGCTGATCACTTAGAAGAGCTACATGCAAAACATTGTGCCTCCAGTCTGAATAATTAAGTTATACGCAATATTACTGCAGCTATGTTTCTCTTTTTTGTAACTGATTTGTATGTAATTTATTTAGTTCAGTCCCAGGCTGATAACTTCGAACACTTACAGTATCTCACATAAGTGAGTACACCCCTCACATTTTTGCAAATATTTGATTATATCTTTTCATGTGACAACACTGAAGAAATGATACTTTGCTACAATGTAAAGTAGTGAGTGTACAGCTTGTATAACAGTGTAAATTTGCTGTCCCCTCAAAATAACTAAACACACAGCCATTAATGTCTAAACCGCTGACAACAAAAGTGAGTACACCCCTAAGTGAAAATGTCCAAATTGGACCCAAAGTGTCAATATTTTGTATGGCCACCATAATTTGCCAGCACTGCCTTAACCCTCTTGGGCATGGAGTTCACCAGAGCTTCACAGGTTGCCATTGGAGTCCTCTTCAACTCCTCCATGACGACATCACAGAGCTGATGGATGTTAGAGACCTTGCCCTCCTCCACCTTCCGTTTGAGGATGCCCCACAGATGCTCAATAGGGTTCAGGTCTGGAGACATGCTTGGCCTGTCCATCACCTTTACCCAGTGGTTGTCTTGGAGGTGTGTTTGGGGTCGTTATCATGTTGGAATACTGCCCTGTGGCCCAGTCTCCTAAGGGAGGGGATCATGCTCTGCTTCAGTATGTCACAGTACATGTTGGCATTCATGGTTCCCTCAATGAACTGTAGCTCCCAAGTGCCGGCAGCACTCATGTAGCCCCAGACCATGACGCTCCCACCACCATGCTTGACTGTAGGCAAGACACACTTGTCTTTGTACTCCTCACCTGGTTGCCGCCACACACGCTTGACACCATCTGAACCACCAAATAAGTTTATCTTGGTCTCATCAGACCACAGGACATGGTGCCAGTAATCCATGTCCTTAGTCTGCTTGTCTTCAGCAAACTGTTTGCGGGCTTTCTTGTGCATCATCTTTAGAAGAGGCTTCCTTCTGGGACGACAGCTATGCAGACCAATTTGATGCAGTGTGCGGCGTATGGTCTGAGCACTGACAGGCTGACCCCCCACCCCTTCAACCTCTGCAGCAATGCTGGCAGCACTCATACGTCTGTTTCCCAAAGACAACCTCTGGATATGACGCTGAGCATGTGCACTCAACTTCTTTGGTCAACCATGGCGAAGCCTGTTCTGAGTGGAACCTGTCCTGTTAAACCGCTGTATGGTCTTGGCCACCATGCTGCAGCTCAGTTTCAGCGTCTTGGCAATCTTCTCAGTTTCTGGCCTAGGCCATCTTTATGTGAGAGCAACAATTCTTTTTTTCAGATCCTCAGTGGGTTCTTTGCCATGAGGTGCCATGTTGAACTTCCAGTGACCAGTATGAGGGAGTTTTTGACATTTTCACTTAGGAGTGTACTCACTTTTGTTGCCAGCGGTTTAGACATTAATGGCTGTGTGTTGAGTTATTTTGAAGGGACAGCAAATTTACACTGTTATACAAGCTGTACACTCACTACTTTACATTGTAGCAAAGTGTCATTTCTTCAGTGTTGTCACATGAAAAGATATAATCAAATATTTGCAAAAATGTGAAGGGTGTACTCACTTTTGTGAGATACTGTAGCTAGGCTATGTATACAGAAGTAACTGAAAACTGAGAGGGTACCTAGAGATCTGCATGACTAGCTACTTAAAGAGATTAAATACTGTGTGTGTGCACATTTCCCTACCTTTTCAAGACAAAAATTCACAGTAATGTCCTGTGATGAAAACGTCAGAACTTTTTGCAAATCTTACCTGTTCCAAATGCTGTAGGCTAGGTTTTGGGTTACAAGTTTGAGAACATTTAAAAAAAAAAAAAAAAAAAATGCTTTGGTTCTGAAAAGTAATTTAAACATGGTCTGTGTGTGTGTATGTATATGTGTCTGTCTGTGAAAGAGGATGTGTGTGAGAGTAGTTTGTGAACGTGTAGAATGGAGGGGCTTGTGTGTAATGTTATTTTAACAGTTGCCTGCTGCTCCATGAAATACCATCAAACCTTTACATAATGCATATATGATGGTGCTAACATTAATTAATTCTTAGGCTGTTAATGGGTGGCTATCAATCAAAGGAATGTGGATTTTCAGTATAAAAAAATGAAGTGCTTATTTGAGGGGTAAATGTATAGAGTTGTATTTTATTTAAGATAATGTGCTATTGAATCAATTATTGAATCAATCAATTATATCAAACATTTCTGTATATTTGAACTAATGTCGCCTCTTTCCATACAGTATATCTAAATCACTAGATGTTGTTTTGGGTAGACTCATAGGTTTGGTCTTTACATCAACTACCTTTTCTGTTAAATATCAACTCTGCTTATAGGCTATGGCTTTACTTTGAACAGAGTGGCTAGTATGTTATTTTGATTCTGGCACACAGATTGCATTTATACAGGCAGCCCAATTCAGATATTGTTTACACTAATTAGTCTCTTGACCAATCAGGTCAGCTCTGAAAAAAAACTGAAAAGAGCTAGAGTGATTGGTAGAAATCAGTAGAAAAAAACCCAACAGAATTTGGTTGTCTGTTTCAACGCAGCCATGCATACTTATACTGAAACAATATATGCAGTTGATCATACTACAGTATTTGTGATCTTAGAATATAAAATAATGGACTGTATCTTACAGTTAGAAAGATAATTATTTTCTACTTAGATTATTTCTATCAAGCAATTGTTTGCCATTCCTCTTCCCAAATCTGGACTGAATCAGTGGCACTTTGCATGTTTTTGTATACTTCTTTTTCAATTCCAAATTGTGTCTGTAATACTATTTTATTATTACCAGTTTTCTAAATATGTATACATGTTGTATCAATGTACATGTCATTGTAATCATTAGACATTGTTTGTGGTTAAACAATACATGAGTGATATCTGTAAAATGTCCAAACAAAACAGATGGCAGGGTGAATGCTGGTTTATCATAATGACATAACATCTAGAATGCTGGATTTTCATTGGGATTGTGGGAAATGTAGTTTCAGACGCCATCACCTTTTTTATGTTTATTTTTATGGAGGAGTAACTTTTTTGAACATCTACATGCACAAAAGGATTACAAGTTACTGGATAATGCAATGGGGGGTTGAAATAGTGTGTCATGAGCTTGTTGCATTTCGATGTGAGACATGTCAACATTCTGAGTAATTATATGTATTGTATAGGTCAGTTATATTTGAAGTCTTTGTTAATAAACGTAATGTGCTGTACATAAAACTTTGTATGGTCAACCGTTTTCTTTATTTTTATTAAAAATACAGCATGTAACGCTACTCATGCTGTTTACCCAAAGGTGTAAAAACCTGGTCAACAGCCGGAGTCCATTTCAGTGCTCTTTTTTTACAGTACATTCCAATAATTTTCAATACATGGTGAATAATTATTAAACATTGCGTATTTATTAAAATAGAAAATATGAGAATTGTTTTGGGTGTTTCAGTTGTGCCCAAGTAAAGCGCTTTGGCCGAAAAATACTGTATTGCTATGTAAGCTAAGCGCTATAACTTCCACTATCATTTTGAAAAGTATATTTTCCCCCTGAAGTTTACTTCAGGTTAAAAAAGCTTTGGAAAGGTAAACATCATATACTTCTAGATCAGAAGAGTGCAACCAGAACACTGACCAGCAGTCAACACACTGGCCCGAATCAGACATGAGATAAGTGGACTTATTTAACATGAACATAATTTGCCAAAACATGAATGTTAGAGGGTCATTTGGATGGTAACAATCTAATAAATATATTAAATACATTGGTTAGGTTCATGGATATCATTAAGATACAAAAATCGTTATTTCAAATAGTACAACAGTATTTTCATTCAAGTATTTAAGAAATGGTAAGTGTTTTGGGAACCTCAGAATCTGCTATGTCTTATATAGAAAATGTTTTACATGTATATGATGGTTGCAATCAAATAGTAAAAATTTGAAATCTCAAAACTGCCACTTTAATTGAAGTGGCTTAAAATCCTTATCTCAAATCTGATATCAGGCCCTAAGTACTTAAGACTGTTATGCATTCCTTAGAACCATCATAACATTTCCATATCATTCCACTGTATTCACATACACACCAAACAGAAACTGTGAAATGTGAAAGGCAAGAGGGCGTATTGTAATGTAAGGTTAGATTTTGACTAGATTATGCACAGGGCAGACTGAAGAGCTGAATAGAAAGAAAGCTTTATCTGATAGATATGTTTAAACCACCTTAAACACTGATACTCCGACGTCGACGACCAACCCTAACATCACCTGGAAAGAAATGGAAGGAATGAAAAAAGCAGTCTTGTTAAGCAGTCTTTTGTTTCACAACCACCGTAAATGATGAAAGCAAATTGAGACGCATACCTTTCTCTCCCTTCTCTCCATTCCGACCCGGTAACCCCTGCCGTCCTGGAGGGCCTGGGTTGCCCATCTCACCTGCAGTTAAAAATGCCATACCTCTGTCATTTCCTAGTGTCAGTCCTACCAGCAGCCATAGAAGACCAGTCTCACTGGATTTCAAACCCTTCAGTGGATACTGAATTCAAATGCATAACCATGATGTATGACTATTGTACCTCTGTCTCCTTTGGGCCCGGGATACCCCATGTCTCCTTTCTGTCCCGTTCTCCCAGGAGGTCCAACAATAGTGCCGTGGGCTAGAGCAGAGAGTAGTCACAATGTCAGAGGATGGGAGGCGACGCTGCGTAGCATTCCAGCGAATATTTTTTAACAACGAAGCTCAGCAATATCTCTGGGTAAACACAATTCCATGTGCGACATTGCAGTGTTAAACCAAAAAGAGAACTTAACCGAAATCTTACTTCTGAAAAAGTCCATGAGGTCAGCAGTCACATTGCCGTAAGAGCCGATGACACGGCTGTACCCAGGGGGTCCAGGTGGACCCGGGGGCCCTGGAGGGCCATGGGTTACCCAGGAGCCTCCTTGTTGGTGACCCTGATGCAAGACGTCTTGCAGTAAGCCCTGGTCTGGAGGAGCAGAAGACAGGCTGTTTATATACTGTTTGTTTATATCAGAAATGTTACAACTCCATAAATGTACCATTGGCAGTTATTCACTCACCCCTGATGTAGTCTGAGACTCTGAGGGCAACTTTGGAGTAGTCTATTGCCTCAGTCAACCTCCCAATTTCACTCTTGCGCCGCTCAACCTCAGAATAGTACCGTGGGTCACCCTGGGCATAGCTCTGTGGGAAATTCTGAACACCACCCTGGATGTTACCAGGTTCTCCACGGTCTCCTTTTTGACCCGGGGGACCTCGTAACCCAGCAGGACCTGGTGGGCCAATGAAGGATCGCCTAATATTGTCACCTGGAAGAAAACACGATTGTTAGCAAAACACTGCTATCTGTTCAGAAACATTTTACAACCCCCTTGCTTCAGGTTTGTAACATAGAGGCTGTGTGTGCTAAAATACATAATATCACAAGCAGAAAAAGTTTAAAGATACATCTACGTAAAAATAGAACAATGTGTTAAACATTCGCAGGTTCACGTCTCTTCTCTTGGCAATTAATTTTTTTCTTCAATGAATGTATAATCTTGGCGCACATACAATAAAATGTTAAAACAAATACTTTAAAAATAATAATAATAACACATTTATGTAAGGTAAATAAAAATGACATTTATTTTGCTGGGTGTGAGGAGGCAATTCTAATTGGAGAGATCTACTCACTGCTGAGGTATGTCTGGACTTCTGTGCGGATGCTTTCTCGCTGGTAGTTTCCAATGCTTCTGCTATCTCCATAGGAGAACACTCCCTGAGAATTTCCTGGTGGCCCCTGGGGGCCTGGGGGGCCAGGCGGGCCTGGAGGACCACTGATCCCAGAACCTAAGACAAGAAATGAACGCACGTCAAACACATACACCTAATGGTCTGTTCCTACCGGAAACAAAAGGATGGAAAACATCTATGCTGAACCAGACTCACTGTGAATGTAGCGTTGGACGTCTTCTATCCTTAAACTCCCTGATCCCCCAGAAGACGATCTTCCTGGGGTACCAGGGGGGCCTGGGGGTCCCTGGATCCCTGGAGTACCAGGAGGACCAGGGGCTCCGGCAGAGCGTGCAATCATCGCACGGAACTCTGAATCTGAGGAAGAGGAGGAAGCAGTTACATATTTAGATGATCAGAAACACAGGAGATACCTATAAAACCCAGAGAGTGACGTCTTACTTTGCATCAGTGAGGAGAAGCCAACAACACCGCTGGAGGAACCAGGTAACCCTGGGGGCCCCGGTGGACCCGGAGGTCCAGACTGCCCACCAACAATTCCACGCTCTGAAATAACGCCAACCATGAAGGGTTAAGATTGGAGCCTGGTCCGGTTAGCAGTTTTTACACATTCCAGTTACCTGTCCTGTGTGTGTTTTGCGGCAGCCGTCCCTACATACCATTCATCATTCTGAAGACGTAGTTGGCCACTTCCTGTGGATCGTAGCTTGCTGTACTGCCTCCTCTGGCTGCTGGTCCTGCCGGCCCTGGGGGTCCAGGTGGGCCCATCACGTATCGCCGTACATCATCCCCTGAGCCAAGGAATCAGTCAATTAATCAGCTGTACGTCGCTGTGGATAAGAGTCTGCTGAAGGATTTAGTAAAGTAAGTGCTCACTTTGTAGAAGGACAATGAGGTCATTGACAGATATTGAGCTAGAGGCCCCAGGAGGTCCTGGAGGGCCTGGGAGACCCTGTGCACCACCGCCAAAGCCAGATCCTGAGCCTTAGACGAGACAACAAAATCGTTAGGCCCTTCCACTGGAGTAACAACAAAACAACCAAAAAAAAGTGGATAGTTAGCTTCTTACGCTGCAGATATGCGATGACACGAGAGGATATGTCCTCCACAGAGCTAGAAGATCCAGGGGCTCCCGGGGGCCCAGGGGGGCCACGGGGACCAGGTAGACCAGTGGATATACTCTTAGCATTACCTGAAAAAGACAAGTAGAACAGGCATTTACAATGTCAAAATAAGGAAACACCAACATCACGTCTTAATGTGTGTGAGCATTAATTCTTTAGAGGGGAAAAGGTTCCAGCCACTCCACAACACATTCCATCATTTAGAGTTTTGTTGATGGTGGTAGAAAATGCTGCCAATGCTAACTGCACTCAGTCTCCCAGAAGTGTGAAACTGGTTTGAGATCTGGTGTCTAAGGTAGCCATGGCATGCTGTAAAATACATTTTTTGTTACAGAAGCACATGTAAAATGTGTCACTACAATCACAGCAGGTTAATGAGATTTCTTCTCCTAGCCATTGCAGTCAAAATAAATCCCCTACCCAGAATTGTTATACATGACCATAATCACACTGTAGGATGTTAATTCTTCAGCAGTGTGGAAGATCCTGCTCTCAAAATACACTGGATCTCTCATTTATTTTAGTATTTCCTTTACAATTAGCTGCACATAGAGTATGGAAGAGCTCTGTCATTACTCTTCAGGTGGGAATTCTTACTTAATTAATTATTGTGGAATGCTTTGAAGACTTACTTTGGAGATAATCAATTACATACTGACGCAGATCAGAATGAGAGGCTATTCCTGGGGTGCCTGGGTGACCGGGAGAACCTGGTGGACCAGGAGGCCCTGGGAGCCCTTGGCTTGCCACTACTGCTCCTGTCAGAGAGTACGCAATTAGATAGTCGTTTTAATTATATATACACATTTGTGATATTATCTGATGAAAGTGGCGCATATTACTTAATAAACTTCTGTTAAATCTTTATTGATGTTTGTCTAATGTTTTAAGTGGAATACAAATTACTTGTGCGTTCACCTCTTGCAGAGCCAGGAAGACCAGGAGAACCAGGAATTCCATTTTCGCCTGGGATATGAGAAGAACAATTTGACTGGGTCTTAATCTATCACATTTACATGTACCACAACTTTCAGAAGCTAAGCGTACTGTACAGTATTTTGTTCCTAATTAACCAAGCGTTGATAGTATACCTTTGGGTCCCTGTGGTCCAGGTATCCCTGGGGCTCCTGGGGGCCCTGGTGGCCCCTGTGATCCACTGTATGACGACACTGTGTAATAAAATAGCAAAGCAAAGATTCAAGCATATCTCTGTGGTTTGTATTCAGATTTTCTGCATGTAAACATTCAAGGATTTGGCTCCATTGTGCACACTGAATAATTGTAATTAATTCCCAGAAAACACAGCCACTGTGTAGCTTACCAAGTTGTGTAGCTTACAAAGGCTGGAATGCCTTTGAGTAGAACATGTGTGTAATTGTATGTAAGTTCACAGGGTGTCACTAAGAACCATGGCTGCACCATGTCAGGACCTATTTCGCACATGCTCAGCACATGAATATTACTATTAATTTAAGGACATCAAATGTTCCCTGGAGGACTTTTGTCTAGTTCCCTGTAAATTCCTAAGATGTCACAGAGGACCATATCAGAACAATGGCAGAAAATATTTAGGACATTAGACTCAAGAATTACATTTGAACAGTCCATTAGAAGTTGCTTTATAGTCCCAAAGAAACATTCTCATTGTGACCTTTGTGTAGTTTCCTCTAAGTTCCCAGGACATCACTGAGGACCATGTCAGGACCTGTTTATATCATTCAAGACATTTATGTAACTAGTTAATAGAACACTGGGTGTTAGTTTAAGGGTGTGCGCACTTATGCAACCAGGTTATTGTAAGGTTTTTATTTTTCATTTTTCCCCCTTGAAGATTTCAGTTTGTTTTTCAGTTGTATTGTTCACATTATAGGTCACATTATAAAGTGGAAAAAGTTCTGACATGATTTATCTTTGTCTCATTTTTTTACATCACAAAAACCTGGCATTTTAACAGGGGTGTGTAGACTTTTTATATCCACTGTAAATATACCACATCTGATTCAACTTGTTAACTAATCACCAAGCCCAGCAGCAGGTGAACCAGGTGAGCTAGTTCATGGCTAACAATAATGTGTGAAACATCCAGGGACCAAAAAAACAGCGGCAATTGTACCAAGACAAGCTCACCTCGTTCCAAGCCACCTGGTAGTCCTGGGCTTCCTTGTAAACCTGGCTGGCCTGGCTCTCCTACAAGAGAACATAGGGCACAGGGATGAAGGACAGTGGTTACGCCAAATGGAGATGTACTGTTTACTGTTGGTTATTACTGGTAATGACATTTAGTTATAATCAAAAACATACTTTTACTGATGGTTAAAATAAAAAAGCCTGTAGTTCATTCTTAATTTCTGACATAATCTATTTAGCGGCTGGATGGTAAAAATTAAAGTGGTCAAATCAATTGAGGCCAGGGGAAAAAGTGGAAAATTGTATTCAAAAAGTAGATCAGTGAATATTTCAGGGCACCATGAAAAACCTTGTTTTAATGCAAGCCAACCACTTAAATGTGAAGTATTAGTAAGATGTAGTAAGTTGAAGTGTAGTAAGTTGTAAAAGCGTTTTAACAAATGTAAAAACTCTGTTCACACTGAGGCCATCACAAAAACATTTTCCATGGTTAATGATGAATAATAACTAATGACCAAAAAACTGAATTCTTATTTATCGATTGGTCATGAGAATTCTTACGTTATTTTCAATAAATTTGAAAAGATTAATTCCACGCTAATTCCACCACACTAATTATTATACCGTTATAAGGTTGTATCTTATATTTTTAAGACATTATAATTTTACTGTGTCTTAAAGGTATTCCAAACATTTCAAGCCCTTTCCCCCTACTTTTGTTGAAACAGAAATACAACAAACAAAAATAAAAAATATTTCATGAGCTGACTTAAAAAATCACAGAAATGTTCCCTCAGATGTTGTGTGCAAATGAGTTTACATCCCTGTTAGTGCTCATTTCTCCTTTGCCACATATCTATCTGCCTGCAGGGTGTGGCACATCAACAAGATGATTCATTTAAACAGCATGATCATTAGACCGATGTCCCCAGACCTTGAGATACACTACTGCACTCTAAAATATGTAGCGTTATCACAAAACACAGAGCCAAAGACGTGTCAAGCCTCGAAGGAGCGTGCAATTGGCGTGCTGACTATAGGAATGCCCACCAGAGCTGTCGACAGAAAGCAGTCCAAATAGCTTGTTGGCATGGAGGTGGTACCTAATTTCCTTAAGACAGTCGCTGCTGAGACAGCGCCCTTCGTGGGGGAAAGGGGGGGGTCCCACTTACCTTGGTATCCTCTAAGTCCAGGGACACCTGAGGAAGTAAGCAATATGAAAAAATATGTTTAGATAAAGAGCATAGGACTACACTGTTAAATGCAATCAAAATCCCATTAGTATGTAATGAAACCATGAAAAGTATAGTGCTCCTTGGTTGAGCATAGTCAACTATTTCTTGTTAATAAATGCATTAATGTACAATACACATCTTATAAAGCAACAGTTTACTAAAATGACAAATACACTACAGTGAACTACAAAGGTATTTGGACAGTGACACATTGTTCCCCCTGAAATGGCAGGACTATGAACCACTTACATACAATATATACAATATATTTTTTTTTACTGACATTCCCAGTGATGTTTGATTAGATTACAAAGAAAACATTTTAAATGGGTTTGTGCAAACAAAACATTCTGGCTTCAATTATTTTTCATTGCAAATAAACTTTTAAAACATCAATTCAAAGAATCACTTAAGAAGCATTTAGCATTTGATGTAAATATTTGACCAAAATGTCACACTGTCACATCACTATAGAACTTTCTAGTCCAAAAAGGAAAAAAAATAATTTTATTTTTATTTTATCAAACTTATTTTTTGAATTATAGTATGTTCAATGATGATATCCAAGTGTAGAAACAATGGAGTGATTTAATATATTGGAAGTGTGATTTAAATCTCCATGCACTTCATATCTTATCATATGACTTTGTTTCTAGGGGATTATGGTTAATTCGAAATTTTCAGGCTATTTTAATAATTATAATTTTTCAAAACATGTTACGATGATGTGCATCAATACTCCAGTAAAATTTAAGACAGCCCCATTGCTACTAGGTTTGGTATTTGGAAAAAAATTTAACAGTGGGGAGTTTATAATGACAAACATAGTATGTTCAAAGTATGCTGTATAGGGCATTAAAAGCTTACCAGGTGATCCTTTAGGCCCGGGTGCCCCAGGAGGTCCAGGGGGTCCAGCAAAAAATGTTCCTAAAAGATTGATAACCACATTGCTACAGTTCAGCCCAAAAAATCTCAACAGAAATCGAAGGTCACTTCTGTAACTTGATTGGGTTATGGATTCATTGAGTCATATCTGACATCTTGTTACGCACCTGAATTGGGTACAAAGCTTCCTGGTTCTCCTTTCTCTCCTTTTGGACCAGGTCTACCATATCCTGAGAAACAGAAGCGCCAGGAAAATTATGAGATGACCTCAAGACTCAACATTTTGCCAAATATAACCAATAAAATGAAACTTTAACTTGTGTTTCTGTTGGAATTCACTTTTAACATGGACACACTCCAAGTATACCTGGCTCTCCTGGAGGACCCGCTGGTCCTGGGAGGCCCCGTTGGGATTCACCTGGACGTCCAGGATTGCCGGGGGGTCCAGGGGGACCTGGTATTCCAGCAGCGCTGAACTGTCCTGTATATCCTGGAAATTAATATGTTATTATCTTTGCTTAAAAATAAAGTGGGCAGCGTCTTTCTCTGATTGAACCCGGTGTCGTTTCCATGGCACAATGGCACCAAGACAAATATCAGACGTCCTGACATCCGTATCGATATTGACATTGCACTGTTCAAGAGTGCATTCTGTGCAGATACAGTACACATTGATTTGATCCTTATTTTGATAACAGATTGACATTTAGTTCCCTTTCAGTAGGTCATTCAACACACTATATGATATTGCACTCTGAAACGTTACACATACACACCTGAAATGGCCAATGATATCATCACTGCACAGCTTTCATTCCCTATTTCTTCCACTCCTCATCTCATTGAGCAGCATGATTGACACCTCACTTTAGAATGCAATATTTTAAAGCTTTAAGGACTGCTAGGTCTCGACTAAGGACAAAAACGCTTAATACTGCATCAGCTGAGTCCCATTTGGTTGCCAGGGAGCACCAGTAAGGTTCAGCAAAAGATCTTCCTGCCAGTCACTCTGAATAAGGATGTCTGCTAATGACAAAAAATAAAACCTTTCCTCAGCTGAGACCAGGTTGTAATCCCCCTGAGACCAGGTTGGGCACATCAACGTTCATTTTTCTTTCATTCGTAAATGACATTGATACTATAGCTATCAATATAGGTGACGATAAGTGAAAAACTCATCAAGTGAAAAGACGAGAGACTCACGGAACCCCCTACTCTTTTGTGATCTAGCCTATATTACCCCAAAAAGCATGCACAGTGTGTACTTCGAAAATCCACCAGAAATAGTCGCAATACAACCGTTAACAGTTTTATTTTAGGCTTACTATAACGTTGCTACTGAAGGTTGTAACCAGCAAAGTTTTTGTCTATCTGGAACAAATCCAGATGCATAATTTGTTTTGATTGTGATGAGATTCCAACACGGGACCTGTGGTTCAGCTGTCCACGTCTCTAACCACTATGCTATTTAACAAGGGATAGCCAGTCAGTCAGTCAATCAGTCACTCATTCACTCAGTAAGAGACATTCGCTCTTCTTGGCCAGCACCGCTTACGTGGTCCGACAAAAAGTGATTTGCCAGCATTAGTTCACGAAAAAGATCATAGACCATGGGGATCTGAGGATGGTGGAACACCAGGTGGGCTGTAGACTCGCAGTGGTTTAATCGCACAATGCAGGGAGTTTAACCAACAGTGAGTAGTGCTGACATGAGAAGTGCCAGAATTAGGATCTGTGCTGCTTCTTGTGTGATGCAGTAAGGTCGTAATTTACAAATGATGTAGAGTATGAACCTACAAGTTCATTTTAGTAATATTAAGGGTACATGCAGTTACAACTGTAACACCTGAGGCACAGCGCCAGTTCGGACCGCACAGAGTGGGTCCAGTGAAAAGAGACATTGAGTTAGGGAATCAAATCAAGAATTAATTCTATCACCTGTTAAGGCTCAACATTCAGATGACAACATTTCCTTTGGCTATGTCAGACCTATGTCAGGCTTCAAGTTCAGAGTCAATGAAATTATGAAGATCCGTCTTATGAGTACTTACTGGTTTGCACTGATGTACCTGCCTCTCCTTGGAGTCCCTGAAGTCCCTGAAGTCCCTGGTCACCCTTCTCCCCTTTCTCACCTTTAGGACCTGGGAAATATACACGCATAGCCTAGTATGATCTGGATTCACAACAGTATGTACCGTATAAGACCAGTAAATAAGCTACCCACAGATCCACAGAAGGCCTGACTTACCAGACTGGCCAGGAAGACCAGCGGGACCGATTGGGCCTGGGGAGGTGGACACCTTGTATTAGGAAATGTTGTTCATACGGTAGAAAGTACATGTCTGTCAGGTTAAGCAGGAAGTCTCTGAGTCTGACCTGATAACCCTGGAGGTCCTGCAGGGCCGGGGGGTCCGGGGCTTCCCGGGGGGCCGGGGATGGCCACAGAACTGGATCCCCCTGAAGAAGCGCCACAAACACTATTCACACATATAATATAATTTGGTTTACAGCTACTGGCAATGCATCACTGCAGCCAACCTACCTGCATTGATGACTCTTCCGTGTTCTCCGGTCTCACCTAAAATAAAGGTAGACAGTCATCACAACTTTATTGTTAAAAGACTAAAAGTCTATCTATAGTAGGGAATAGTTATTTTACCCTTGGCTCCTGGTTGTCCAGGGTTCCCTGGCATTCCTATAGTGGCAAGAAATTGTCAGTGGTGAAGTACATGACAAGACTGATAAAAGGCTTAACTCATGCTTTGACCATAGTAATTATGTTAATACGTTAAATACCATCTGCAACAACTTACCTGGTGGTCCTTGAAGCCCAGGTGTTCCTTGGGAGAAAGAGCAGTGAGGATAAATTTTAATCTTCTCTGTCAAGTCAATACACTATGATCATTTGATTTAATAAGCCACGTCAGGAGGAACAGAAATGTGAATGACAGGGATGTTTCAGGGAACTTGATCCATTTTCTAACAATGTACCTGGTTGGCCTGAGTCTCCAGGAGGCCCAGATGGACCTCTAATCCCTGGTAACCCAGTAGGCCCCTGATCACCTGAGGATGACATCATCATTACCACTGAGATGATCTCATAATGAGCAGATACTCATGGACAGATTAAACAGTGAGAATCTGTTTAGGGCCCTCAGAGAATTATACATGATCCACAAGCAAATTATATTGTGTTTTCATCATTGAGGTTTTGGACAAATGGTGTTTAAACTGGGCCATTGATTTCAAAATGATGCAGAAATTGTCAGCAATTTCTACTAGATTCAAAAACCACAAAGGTCAAAATGTTTTATAACATAAAAATAATTGAAACAAAATTGGCTTGATAACACAGTGGAAATTAGTAAAATGGGAGGGTTTGGCAAAAAGTTTCTCTAAGGGAAAAGATTTTGCTTGCTTCCTTCCTTGCACAATTGTTACCATAGTTATACATAGAATTCCTAAGAAATATAACTAGAAATAATTACTTTTGCAAAAATATTTTACTTCTCGATAAGTGACATTGGCATTTACATACCATTTAAATAGGCCTACACAGCATACAAATTTAAATATATTTTTCAGACTTGATGCAAAATGTAATATTATTCACTCTACCTCTTTGGCCTTTGTCACCATCAATTCCAGGAGCTCCTAGAAAATCAGATAAATGTATTAAGAAATGTTAAAGTTGTCATAGAGCAATTGTTCATCATTGTACTTGCAACTGCCAAGTATGTAAAAAGGTTTTATGACTGTAAATGGAATTCCCTTTCTTAATTTAATAAACATAATCAAAATAATTACTATTGCCAAGTAAAATAAAATCTTTCAAAGAGATTGCATGAACAAGTGGACCACCGAGAGGCCAGACGAAACAATCAATTAGCGAAACTCATATTTCGGGAACACGTGTGTCAAATGAAATTTGTCTAACGGATCAAGATATACAAATGCGTCTATGATGGTGTCAGTGTGGTTGATCCCAGCGTGCTTTGAAACACTGACTTTTGGCAGTGGTAATATGAATATCTATGCCTAAGTTTGACGCATTGATCTACCAGACCACACCCACATGAAAGAGACACAGGCGCAGGATTCATCCTAGAATAAATTTGCTGGCCTTACTATTTCATGTTTTATTTTGTAAATGATTGTGTATGGGATGTATATGAAAATACGGGACAAATCGCATCCCGTATTCAAAACGGGATGCAAGAATTTAGTGTCAAATACGGGATGATTGCATATTTTATGGGACGGGTGGCAACCCTAGGGCAGAGGGGTTCAAATGTCAACTTTTACAACAGCACTGCTTGATATAGCACCACCATGTGGCCAAACATATTACATGGAAGGTTGTGACCATCAGGCCACTCTCCCAAGTCTTACCAACTCATGGGAATGTTGACTGCTTTCAGTATAAAGCTGTAGAATGAGTTTGGGGAGAGTTCTAGAGAATTGGTGCGCTGTGTGAGGTTACTTACCTGCAGGTCCTTTTGCTCCGGTTGGTCCTGGCAAGCCTGGCAGTCCTCGTTCACCTGGGGACAAAGACAGTTGATTGGACTACAATTCTGGCAACACCACATGCTGCCCACTAAAATCCAGGGCATTAGAAAGTAGAGGGTAAAAGCACTTCAGATAACTGAAGGTAGAGGGTGCCATCAGTTATCTGAAGTGCTTTTACACCTACATCATCCATCAGCTTATATCAGGCCTCTGTTTGAACACGCCTGTCTACCATTTTTATTTCTTACACAAAATCTACGCAAAATTGACATACAATAATACATGGTATGTGTGCAGTGTCCTTGTATTGGAGGAAACACATAAGATCCATGTATTATTTACATTTTTAAACAATCTCTAGGAGTGAAGACATAGATTCTCAATGACACTGCACACATACCATTTTTATTTCTTACACAAAATCTACGCAAAGTTGACATAGAATAATACATGGTATGTGTGCAGTGTCATTGAGAATCTATGTCTTCACTCCTAGAGATTGTTTAAAAATGTAAATAATGCATGGATCTTATGTGTTTCCTCCAATACAAGGACAAGTGACAAAGTGTGATCAGGTGGATGTCTGTTGTTGTCTTGCATAGAGGGAGGAGAGCACCAAGCCATCTGGCAGAGGACGATTCAAGGGTGGGGCATGAGGTGATTGCTATTAGATTTTTAGCACTGGTGTGAGGAATCATTTTGCCATCTAAATCACTTAAAAAATATGTATTAAACATAAAGAATATTATTTTTGCAGATTTTGTAAGCTGGTCGACCAAATACGTTGATATGAGTGGGCTGCAAATTTGGGATTTCGCCATTAACAAGACAATTATTTGACGCTAATATCAAACCTGTAAGTCACAGTATGTATGTTATATAATTATTATATGACACTTATAACACGTTTGTTGGACAATGCGAAATCACTTGAAAAGTAAATGGAAATAATCGGACCACTTCCAAAATGCAGTCCATCTGTCCTATATATTCAGTCCAAAAATGCTTACCTTTTCGGAATTCGGAATGGTGTGACAAATGCATATCTAACACAGAAGCTTTTTGGTCTGACTTTTAAGGATGGTGCCTCCAGCAGACAAAGAGTCATAAACCATTTGTCTGCCAGCTCAGTGACAATCTGTTCAAATCCCTGTATAATGTTCAGTAAAACACCATTTATTAGACATTTGGACATGTATTGTTCTCACTGCAGGCCTTAATGCCTAAATCCGTTTTTTAATTTCCTCTTTAGATTACTGACTGTCCAAACAGCACATTACAAGTGACCCATCATTCGCTGGCATGGCTATGCTACTTATGATACTTGTCATGTTCCCCTGCTCAGATACTGCATGCATCAACCAATGGTTGTCATGAATGCCAGAATGAGACAGATACAGAGAAGCAATGTCTATCCAAGTCTGTGGTCAAGACTCTGGACCCTTCAGGATCTCTCAACACCCACGGGAGTCTTTGGCGTTGCAATTTCAATACCAGGATTTGGCATTCAGAATTATTAGGCTTGTTTTTCTCTAACATATTCCTGGGGTTTGCTCCTTCCATATTTCTTTTGATCCTCTCTAATTACCCAGTCCTTTCCAGTGACATGCATAGCCATGACATGATGCTACTATCATAACACTCAGGGTTCACTGTGTGCTGTATTTTGTTTCATCTCGAGTAGCAAATTATTTGCTGTGTTGTCTTAGTGACGCTTATAATCATTGGTTTTGCTACATAGAAAATTGAAGGACAATGAATAGACAATATCTGGGATGAGAGGGCTGGTTAATCTCTGTCCATTGTTCTTCAATTTTCACTTTAACAAAACAGCATTTCTTTTTAAATATGTTGGGGATGAGCGACCAATTTATCATGACAGAAACAATGCATATGTAGCCTAATAAATTGTGCAAGTTTAGTAGAGTCTTATTCCCAGCTTTTTATTAGCTGCCCAAGGTCCTTCCACCAGGTATTAATGTGAGTGTAAAGACATGAACAATACATTACCATTTATAACTTTTTAATAACTAGGAAAATAATTTTTTTTCACTTTGAAAAGATACATAGGTTGAGTAGATTGATGAAAAAAATATATATGTTATAAAAAATGAGGTAATGTCATGGTAAGAAATGTTGAAGCCTGTGGAAGAGGTTTGTATGAGTATAAAAATCTAATCCTGCCCATGTAAAGATCATTATCAATCTTTTTTATATCGATATTGATAATATCAACAAGAAAAAATCTATAAATACAGTATTTGTTAAAAAAAGCTTGCCATGTAAATTTTTGAACATTTATGGTTTTAGACCTGCTGCCAGTTAAATATTTTCAACCTTAGGGTCGTGCCGTTAATTTCTTTTAGAAACAGCCACTGACAACTCTTAACCAATTTGTATCAAATGTCACAGCAAAAAACGGCAAAGACAATGTTTTTAGCTGCCACAGAAAGTTACCTGTCAATAGATTTTGTTTCCCACGGGTGAACAGTTGCATCGTAATAGTCTCAATTAAACAACAAGGGCTATCACAATGAGTGTATTTGCCTAGAACAAGTCGTTTAAATATATACCAATCACCCATAACATTATGACCACCTGCTTAA
This sequence comes from Esox masquinongy, assembly GCA_016801175.1. Classification (NCBI taxonomy): domain Eukaryota; kingdom Metazoa; phylum Chordata; class Actinopteri; order Esociformes; family Esocidae; genus Esox; species Esox masquinongy. The sequence continues at coordinate 45,479 of JACXGI010003889.1, forward strand.
TATTGTGTAGGTCACCCTTTCACCGCCAAAAAGCCCTGACCCGTCGGGGTGTAAGGTTCTGTTTTTTTGTTCTGTTTGTTGTGGTTTTGTGTTTCCATTCTAGGATGTTGCATTTCTATGCTTGGTTTGATTTAGTTAGTCTTGATTGTTTTCACCCGTATGCCCTTTTAACACCCTCTATATAGTCCAGTTTGTGTTTTCCTTTGTGAGGTATTGTTTTCTCGACATTACTAAGCCTTTTGACGTTGCCATAGTTATTCCCAGTGCTGTCCCGTGTACCGACCTGCTTAGCCTTTACTCTGGAATTCGACTGTAGCCTGCCTGCCCTTGAACCGCAGCTTTGATTTGATATTTGGATTACTGCTTGTTTCTGGATTACCCTTCTGCCTGACCCGTTTCTACTTCTGTCCGTTAACGGTTTGGATTTCTGTGTTTGGACATTCTGCTCTTGAAATGAATGCGCCTACCTGCTTGCTTCGTTGCTGAGTTGCTGAATAAAGTACAACTGCGCTTTGCGCATAAAACAAGTATTCTGCTCCCCTGGTATTCCTTCATTGTGACACGAGGCATGGACTCCACTAGACCTCTGAAGGTGTGCTATATGTGCCACCAAGACGTTAGCAGTATATCCTTGAAGTACTGTAAGTTGCGAGGTGGGGCCTCCACATCCCACAAATGCTCGATTGGATTGAGATGTGGGAAATTTGGAGGCCAAGTCAACACATTGAACTCATTGCTGTGTTCCTCAAACCATTCCTGAACCATTTTTGCTTTGTGGCTGAGCGCATTATCCTGCGGAAAAAGGCCAATGCCATCAGGGAATACCGTTGCCATGAAAGGGTGCACATGGTCTACAACAATGCTTTGGTAGGTGGTATGTGTCAAAGTAACATCCACATGAATGGCAGGATCCAAGGTTTCCCAGCAGAACATTGCCCAAAGCATCACACTGCCTCCGCCGGCTTCCCATAGTGCATCCTGGTGCCATGTGTTCTCCAGGTAAGCGACGCACACGCACTCGGCCATCCACGTGATGTAAAAGGAAACGTGATTCATCAGACCAGGCCACCTTCTTCCATTGCTCCATGGTTCAGTTCTAATGCTCACATGCCCATTGAAGGTGCTTTCGGCAGTGGGCAGGGGTCAGCATGAGCACCCTGACTGGTCTGCGGCTATGCAGCCACATACGCAACAAACTGCGATGCACTGTGTGTTCTGACACCTTTCTATCAGTACCAGCATGAACTTTTTCAGCAATTTGAGCTACAGTAGCTCGTCTGTTGGATCGGACCACACGGGCCAGCCTTCACTCCCCACATTCATCAATGAGCCTTAGCCGCCCATGACCCTGTCGCCAGTTTCCTTGGACCACTTTTGATAGGTACTGACCACTGCAGACCGGGAACACCCCACAAGGGCTGCAGTTTTGGAGCTGCTCTGACCCAGTCGTCTAGCATCACAATTTGGCCCTTGTCAAAGTCGCTCAAATCCTTACGCTTGCCCATTTTTCCTGCTTCTAACACATCCATTTTGAGGACAGAATGTTCACTTGCTGTCCAAATTTATCCCACCCACAAACAGGTGCCATGATGATCAATGTTATTCACTTCACCTGTCACTGGTCATAATGTTATGGCAGATCGGTGTATAAAGTGCACAGATCAGTGAAAATGTTTCAAAGTTGTTTTACTGTTGCTAATGCCGACAATAATCATATTTTTCATTTCAGTTTTTACTTTGTATACGCACCTGAGGGACCCCAAGGTCCTTTCTCACCATGGTCACCTGTAATAAAAATGACAATTATTACATTTTACCTCCAGGATATTACATGGAAAGAAAACATGTTTTTTTGTTGACAAATGCTAAGCAGTTACTCATGAATCTTTTTTTTTTTTGCAATGCCTAAAGATTGTCATTGTTTCTCTACACTGACACAAAATACTCAAGACAAACCTTTGATTCCCTGTGATCCAGTGGATCCCTTCTCCCCTGTTGTGTAAGAAAAGGTATTATTGAACAAAGTTCAACACTGTCATTTATTCAACCACTGATCAGTGGATCACTAAGTCACACACAGCATGACATAAGGACACACCTTTTGCTCCTGCCGGTCCAGATTCTCCACGGAAACCTTGAGGACCTGGTTGACCTAGCAGCGTATATACAGAACTATGTTTTAGCCTTTCAGTGCATCTTGTGAGAGCATACCATCTAGCATACTTAATTTCAAAATTCCGACGTTAAGATTCAATCCTAAGTAAATAATTGAGGGGTACTGACCTTGTAGACCAGGCATTCCCGGAGCCCCAGACGAGCCTAAAACAGAGATTAAGAAAGAAGATGGGGACATGCTTGACACAGTATATGAAATCTTGTACATTTTGAAATAAACTTGAGAAACACCATTTTGTGTGACCACTCTCGGTTTCACATTGGCAGTACAGTGAATCGTTTATTTTCCACCTACCTTTGGGTCCAGCTGGGCCAACTGGACCAGTAGGACCAATAGATCCTGTATTACCAGGAGAACCTATGAGGACAAATGCAAAAGGATGATCATTAAACTCTATTTGACCTGGTAAATTGGTGGTGATGGTGATGGGCGGTTTATGCTGCATATAGATGTGCAGCCTGGATTTGAAAGACAGGTGAACCAAATTCCTGTCTGATTGTTCACCCTACCTTTGTCTCCCTTTTCTCCAAACCCTGCTGGTCCTGGTTCCCCTCTAGGGCCTGCAGGACCCTCTCGTCCCCTAAGACCTTGTGGTCCCTCAGCTCCATGGTCACCTACACAAACAAACACACACACACACAGACAGACAGACACACACATAAACACACAGGTACACATAGTTTCAGTTAAAACTATCTGAATGGATCTCTGTTAGCTTCTTGATGAAAGCTGGTTAGGAAATTATTATATAAATATAAATTATTCCATACATGTAGGAACATTTGTATTTGTTATTGCGATTGTACCTGCATTTCCTTTTTGCCCTTTGGATCCTTCCTGTCCTGGCTGACCAATGAAACCTGGAGGACATGAAGTCAAAGGTGAAAGGTTAAAATGTGTTACTTAAATAAATTTGTTCTAAAATGTGCACTGTACTGTGAGTAAAAGTAGTACTGAACCATCTGAATGGTAACTCATGATGCAACATCCCTATTGTCCGTACCTGGTGGTCCTGGGAAACCAGTGTCACCTGAAACAAAACAATCCATGGTTATAGACTGAGTGACAGGAACAAGACAAGAACTTAGAAGTATAGAAAAGTACATTTAAAAATGGTAACTAACCTTTAAGTCCATGACTTCCTGGATCACCTGAAGCACAGTAAATGGAGTATAATGCATGAGCCAATAATAGGGAAAGCAATGACAAACAATCGATCCTTACAGTCTTGGTGTAGAGACAACTTTCTGGATTTTGTTCCACAAATCAATAGTCTCTATTCTGTACATGCAAAATACAACTAAAATGTAAACTTTGTCACAGGTGATCTTACCTTTAGGTCCTGGCTCTCCTCTTTCCCCCTTCATTGAGGAGGCATAAAGGTCTGTAAAAAGGCAGAAATATTCAGTTAATACGCAGCACATGTACCATAAAACATCAATGTGTTTTTTTATGTTGCATGTTCGTGTGTACCAACCTCTGAATGACGAAGACGTCATCTCAGCTCTCAGTACTTCCTGGATGGTCCCCCTGAGAGCAGCGTTGCCAGTGCTGTCGTCCTGGTTCAAACTGTTGTCAGAGCGGGCCGTGCCAGACCGGAGGAGGGTGTAGTCATTGGAAGATTGCAGGCGCCCGATGTGAGCAACGTTGGAGGAAGACTCAGCCTCTATCGCTGCCATTCGAGACTTCAGCTTCCTCATGTCCTCCGCTGTGGAAAGACTCATAGTTTCAGAAACATTTCTGGAGGTGAAGAAGATTGTGTGCATGTTCACTATCTATGGAATCCTTGTTGGTTTCAATCCGTTCAAGAACATTGGCCATATGTCCAGCCTGTGTCTGTAGTTATCTCTCGATCAATCAAATAGCCACGGCCCAGAGGTGTTTTTTCATCTGATAATATGGCCACGTAAAACACTTGTCCCTGAGCATGACTAACCCAGAGCTATGAGTCCAAAGAACAGGCCCATAAGGAGCAGGGAGAGCAGAAGCAGTCCCAGTAGCCACTTCCACCAGGAGCAGCAGGAGTCCTTACACCCACAGCAGCCCCCACCACCTCCTCCACTGTAGTAGTCTCCTTCTTTCTGGATCTCTAACAGAGAGGGGGGAGCAAAGAATAGGAGTCAGGATTTCAAAGTGAAGGTATAACACTGGAAATGTTAACGTTTACCAACAAGTTAGCTTTTAAGAACTTCCTATAACACAGTATATGGAATTTTATCAGATTGTATTGAGTATCATTTCTCTTTCGATTATTGCAGGTGTCTATGACGTTTTGTTGGACAGAATACATAAACACAAATGGCATGGTAGGTCTGTCATGAAACAATAGCATCTTTGATCTAACAAGCATGATTAGTTCTGGTGCTATGGACATGTCACAATTTTGCAGGTGTTAACATCTTTCAAAGAAAGAGGGGTGAAGCTCTTAGCTGTGGTGCTGTGGTTCTGATTTCTTCTCTTTAAACATGTACTTATGACTACGGACCAATTGTGCAAAACATTAATTCTGTGTAGACAGGTGTCCGTAACTATCTCTGCCCATCTGTGTGGCTTTATTCTCGTTAAAATTCACTGAATAAAAATATGAACGCAACATTCAATAATTTCAGATCTTGATATAGTTCATTTGAGGACATCAGTCAATTGAAATGAATGAATTAGGCTTCACATTACTGGAAATATAGATATGTATCTGGTTAGATGCTAACTGCATTTCGTTGTACTGGACACATACTATTCAATGACAATAAAGTTGAATCAAATCTAATATGCATCTGTTGGTTAAAGGTACGTTGAAAAAAGGTATGACCATCATTTGCCTTTTGCAGTGGGACATATTTATTTCCCATAGAATTCATTAGACTGTTGATAGTGGCCTGTGGAATTGTCCCACAGATTTTAGAGGGATCTTTTATTGTGCCCGGTACAAGATGTTGAGGGTTTCAGCATGAAATATCATTTATGGACATATAAGAAGCATATTCAACATGTATAGTACAACCCCGTCTCCAAGAAAGTTAGGACGAATTGTAAAATGTAAAGAAAAACAAAATGCAGTGATGTGCAAATCATTTACACCCTATATTTAATATGAAATAGTACAAAGACAACATATCAAATGTTGAGACTGAGAAATGTTATTGTTTCTTGAAAAATATATGCCCACTTTGAATTTGATGCCAGCAGCACGTTTCAAAAAAATTGGGAAAGGGGCAACAAGACACAAAGTTGTGTAAAACAGAAAAAACAACCTGGTGGAACATCCCACTATTAGGTTAATTGGCAACAGGTCAGTAACATGACTGGGTGCAAATCAGCATCCCAGAGGATGAGTCTTTCAGAAGTAAATATGGGGAGGGGTTCACCACTGTGAAAGTCTATGCAGGCAAATTGTACAACAGTTTAAGAATAACTTTTCTCAACGTAAAATTGCAATGAGTTTGGGGATCTCATAATCTATGGTAAAACATTGTCCAATCACTTCAAAATCTATTGTCAGTGAGCACAGTATGTCGCTGCATCCAGAAATGCAAGTTAAAACTCTACCATGTAAAAAGAACAAACCACATAAACAAATCCAGAAATGCAGCCGCCTTCTCTGGGCCAGAGCTTATTTAAGTTGGACTGAGGCAAAGTGGAAAACTGTCCTGTGGTCTGACGAATCAAAATGTGAAATTCGTCAAATTTTTGGGAATGATGGACACCATGTCCTCCGGACTGAAGTGGAGAGGGACCATCCGGCTTCTTATCAGCACACAGTTCAAAAGCCAACATCCATGATTTGATGGGGGTGAATTAGTGCACAAGGCATGGGTGACTAGCACATCTGTGAAGGCACCATTAATGCTGAACAATATATACAGGTTTTGGAGCAACATATGCTATCCAGACAACATCTTTTTCAGGGAAGGCCTTGCTTATTTCAGCAAGACAATGCCAAAACACATTCTGCACATATCACAACAGCATGGCTCCGTAGTAAAAGAGTCTGGGTGCTAAACTGGCCCGCCTGCAATCCAGACTTGTCACCCACTGAAAACATTTGGTGCATTATGAAACGAAAAATATGTTAAAGGAGACCCCAAACTGTTGAGCAGCTGAAATCATATATCAAGCAAGAATGGGAACAGATTTCACTTTCATAAACTACAGCAGCTGGTCTCCTCAGTTCCCAAACGCTTGCAGAGTATTGTTACAAGAAGAGGTGATGCAACATGGTGGTAAACATGCCCCTGTCCCAACTTTTTTGGAAACGTGTTGCAGGCATCAATTTTAAAATGGACATGTACTTCTCCAAAAACAATAAAATTTCTCCGTTTCAACATTTGATATGCTGTCTTTGTACTATTTTCAATTAAATATAGGAATAAATGATTTAAACATCATTGCATTCTGTTTTTATTTGCATTTTACGCAGTGTCCCAACTTTTTTGAAAACGGGGTTGAATCATTTTGGATATTTTAATCTCTCTTAGCTGTGTATGTTACGGAGCTAAACCGGTAGCAGGGAAAAAAGAAGATTACATATTGTCCAGCCATTGAACAACACGGACACAAATAAATAATCTAAATAATGGTTAGCATGAATAGTAAAGATTTTTTACGTTTCCATGGATTGCCATTGATTACCTGTTAATAACAAAAATTAGTGAAGACTCTCACTTTGGAAAATTGCTTGTAATTTCTGTTCCCTAGCCAGTGCTGTAGAGTTAATGAAGAAAATATATTAATGACTCACTACTGAAATATTAAAATCACAACATACCTGCATATG
>JACXGI010003890.1:0-11848 GCA_016801175.1 Esox masquinongy
GGAGGACCACCAGATCAAGACCCTGTCATGGCCAGCCCAATCTCCAGACCTGAACCCCATTGAAAACCTCTGGAATTTGATCAAGAGGAAGATGGATGGTCACAAGCCATCAAACAAAGCTGAGCTACTTGAATTTTTGTGCCAGGAGTGGCATAAAGTCACCCAACAGCAATGTGACAGACTGGTGGAGAGCATGCCAGGGCGCATGAAAGCTGTGATTAAAAATCAGGGTTATCCCACCAAATTGATTTCTGAACTCTTCCTAAGTTAAAACATTAGTATTTTGTTGTTGAAAAATGAAAATGAACTTGTTTTCTGTCTGAAAACAAGACCTCAAATAATGTTATTTTCTACAAATAAATACTCTAAATGACAATATTTTTGTTTGGAATTTGGAAATAATGTTGTCAGTAGTTTATAGAATAAAACAAAACTGTTCATTTTACTCAAACACATACCTATGAATAGTAAAACCAGAGAAACTGATAATTTTGCAGTGGTCTCTTAATTTTTTCCAGAGCTGTATTCGCCAGATTTTGGAGAGCAGAAAGGACTTTTTAGACACCCAAATCCACAGCAGACACGAGCATACCTGTCCCCGAGCGAGGCGGTGTCTATCTTGATGAAACCAGCACAGTTAATGAAGACCTTGGGGCCCATGTGACACATAGTGACCAGCTGGGTCCGGTTCTCCAGACGTGTGTTGTTCTGTTTCAGAATCTTTGTGGGTGGGGAGACAGCACATCAAGGATACAGTAACACCGGAACATGGTCTAGGGCTGTGCTTACACACGGGTCAAAGGTCAAGAAAGACATTCGCATGACAGAGGAGGAATATACATGTCACAGACTAAACAGAGGCAGAGGAACAGTCGGGCAGCGCAGGGAAAGACGGGACAGACACAAACACAGACCTTGAGCAGGTGTGATCCCTTCCTCGGTCCCAGGCCGCAGACAAACTGGACCAGGCTCTGCGTGTAGGGATGCGAGATAGCCCGGTTCACGTCCACCCCCACCTCGTTGACCCGGTTGATGAATTCACAGTACAGGGCGTTCAGCAGGTCCTCCTTCACAACATGCTCCTGGGACAGGTAGAGGGGAGGGCGGGAGAAGGGGAGTTGGGAGAACAGAGCAAAAGTGTTTAAGCAGCCACAGCATGTCTGAGGAGAAACGGCTCACAGCAGCGGGAGCTTATCTTCATTCCCTTGGACAGGGAAAATGGCAGGAAAACGGCAGCGCCTCAGGGCTGAGCTAGACCAAAGCTGTCATGGCACCATAACGTGAGCTGCAGTTCAACTCGCGGTAATTAACCAGATGTGCTACACCGCAAGCAAAAGCAGCATGTCGGCAAAGTGTGGCAGCGCAGTTTTATGCATTCCTGGTCAGCGAGAGTTTCCATGAGGATGCAAAAGAACAGAAATAAACCACATACTTAATCTCAATATTTCAGAAACCACATTAAAGTTTTTTTTTTATCCACCCTGCTCACAGGACCCATCATCTCATTAGAGGCTTTTATTCAAAAGAGAAATAAATCCTTGCTGACCAGAATGCCATAAATCCATAGAACACTTCTAGTTAATCTACAGCAATATATTAGGCTATGTGAGGGGATACAAATAAAGTATTCAGAATTCAGTAACTATTCTGACCATCTTCCAGTGCTCAGAGAGCAGAGGCAGCCATGTATTATTCTGTGGAGTGCTGTTGTCCAGAAGTGAATTACATGTTTAACATGTTAAATAACTTAGCAGTCACATCAGGGCAACTTACAAAACATTATTTTTTAATGATTTAGGATGCATGTTATAGGATGCCAGCTATAAGGGTCATATTTGTAGAAATAGAGTATAGTCAATTTAATTACAGCAACAACTCTGTCATTATCTAACATGTGGAAAGCACTTTGGAACCAAACCTTCAATGACGTCATTAGGAGTTGACTTTCATTCAAATATTGGGACATATTTATTGCCACTTCACAAGCAAAACCAGCAATAACTACAAAAAAAAAAGATTATACAACACCTAGACACCAAAAGCACTTCATATCATCAGGAAGGAAACATGCCTAATCTATCACTACTGTGTAGCACCCACTTGGACGATTCACGCCAACTATTTGGGACAAAATGCTTAACCACACATCAACAGTTCAGTACAGTTGGGTGACGATCCATGGCACACAAGGAAAAAAGAGAATGATGAATGCTGGAAATTTAGCGAAGACACTGGGGACACCACCCAGACTCCTACATAAATGCCATGGGATCTTTAGGGACCACAGAAACGGGACACCCGTATAACATTCCATTTGCCAGATGTCACCCTACAAAAGGCCATGTGTCCCCATAACTGCCCTGGGGCATTGGGCTATGATCTTAAGACCTGATAGAAAGGTGCCCCCTCCAGCCAACCATTACCATTTCCAGCAGCATATGGTCTTAAATCACCCTTCTTACCTTATAGAAGCCAGCCAGCAGCAGGATTTGTTTCACCTGGCCGGCTCAGATACTTCACCAAGCAACCTGTTGGTAACTGGTAATATGCCTTAACCACTAGGGAACCTATGTTACAGAAACACTTCTAACCTAACTAGGGTGCTGGGTGCTTGCACATTTAAATTCATGGCCAACTACACTCACAAATCAAAATTGCTTGGCTTAATGTGATATGGCTTTAAATATAAAGGAGTTTAAAGCCTCCTTTATATTTAAGTAGTAGGACCACATGTAAACAGTATCGCTTAGGTTGGAATTACTGAAAGACCAGTATGACGGATGGGCTGTTTGGAAGTTATTGGGCAAAACTTGAGTACATCCCCTTCTACAGGAACCACTTCCCCTGTAGGAGGGAATGGAGGTCCTAATGGCATGTTGCGCTGTGTCTCACCTGCAGAGGGTGCAGTTTGAGGCAGAGGATGTCCTCATCTGTGCTGCAGACCTGAGCATACTCCACCAGGGGATCCTGGATCTTCCTGGCCACGGACACAGCTTGACGCAGCAGAGGAGGGTAGTCCCTGAAGTCAGTCTGGAGAGGGTGGGAGGAGGAGCAGGAGAAAGAGACGAATGAGGAAAAAGAATGCGAGCAGTTGTGGACAGATGGAGCCATGTATTCATGTCGTGATGGTTTCTTTCATACGGACTGTGGGGTGTGTACCTGGGACTTTGCACTGTTCATATAAAGCATGGCCAGCTCATTGTCCACCAACTCCACTCCCACGGCGGGCAGAGAAGACTCCTGCTCCAGCTCACTGACTGTCCTCTTAATGTCCTCCATTATCATGTGGGCGTCCCTGAACACACACACGTCGAATATAAGCCCTTTACCTCGTTATGCATCCAAAATGAAACTGCCAAAATGCAACTCGGCGCTGCTGGAGAGGGCTCACCTGTTCTCCCCGGCAACAGCCACCACGTGGGGCTTCTTGCTGATCAAGAACTTCTTCAGGGAGTCGATGTCCTGGAGCTGAACACAGCAAACAATGAAACCGCCTCCGCACATTCAGCACAGCAATCAAAAACATGAATCAAAACCCAAAGACCAACAAAAACCGGTGCGGACACCAATACGTCCAGGAATTAACAGCACTTCCAAAGTAAGTCTTAATGCTTCTACAACTATATTTCGATACAATTAGATAGAGAAAATGAGGTTGCTTATGATTTAATGGCTAAATAGTAAGATGGCAGGAAGAGAGGAGAGGTTGTACAGGGTTCAACATTAACAATGGCCCGCTGGCCCGGGGTCAATAAGACCTAACATCGGGCCAGTAGACAAAGACGTACGGGCCAGTGCTCAATTTCCCCATTTAAATTCATTAGGGATTACCGATACCAGTATCGGGCCGATACTTGGCTCATGTACTTGTACTCATAGAAATATGCCGATACCACGCACCGATACCACGTTATGGAAACATTAAGTGAAACTTAATGGTTGTGTCGCATCTGGACGCATAAGTATAGAATATAGATGGAGATGTCAGCAATGACACAAGTAGAGTGCAAGCTCTGCTCTGCTAAATTGTCAAGGAGGAAAGGAAAAACCCTAATTTAACAAAAGCAATTTGATCATTGTGTGTTGTGTCTAACATTGTTAGACCCAACACGGCGCAGAGTTCAATGAGCATGCTAATGCTAGCAGCGCAGAATCACAACAACAGCTAATTCCAACACCGGAGAAGCAAAATAAAATGTCCAGAGACATTTTATTTTGAATTCATTTTATTTTGAATTCATTGAATCTTTCTGTGCGATTCAATGAATCGCGCAGTTACTATTGCACGAGCATCAGAGCAGAGAAGCAACATCCTGCACAATCAGAGTATCAAACTAGCTAGTGTGGAAAGAGAATAGTAACTGGCTGTGGGGTAAAATATAAATTAAACAAATTACTATTTTAATAATATATTATATAAGGTAAAGAATATTATATGTTGGAGCACATTCAGAAATGGTTAAAGCTTAAGTTAACGTAGAGAACCATTTTCGATTTTTTATGTTATTGTTAATTTGCTTCTGCTCATTAGGTTTGAAGAGGGAGTGTGTTATAAATCTGGGAGGCGATTCATGAACAGTTTTAAAGAATGATTAATTGAGGGGGAGTAATTAGGTTAGTAGGGAATGATGTTAAATAAGTATTGACAAATAATGTTAAGTTGATAAGGAAGAGAAACTGATGTAAAGGGATGACATTATTGCAATATATAAAAAACATGTTTGTAGCATCACACAGAAAAGTAACGTTTTGTGAGAACTAGCGGTTTGGAGATAAGAGTTTCAAGAGCCTCACTACAGTATGATTCTGAGGCTGTGGTGACAAGTTGTTCTGTGTGTGGCCAGTATGTTAAAGATAAAAGCAGAAACAACTAATTTGTCATTGGAAATAAAAAGTTTGTATTCAACAAAATACCTTATCTAAATGAAATGTACTGAAATTTATGTATGACACGAAAAGGAAATTATTATTTTGGCCAGTAAAAAATATGCTTGGCTGGTGAATTTTTTCATCTACCAGTCCCCTTGGCAAGTGAGCCAAAAGGTTAAAATTTCAGACACTGTATGCCAGTATTGGGACCGATTGGGACACACTAACTTGTCATAAAATTGCATCTCAACATTAGATCATTTTGCCATGCATTAACATCATGCCAAGCTTGAATATTTAGCTAGACACCACTAAGCAGTGTTAAACTGAGTAAAATTTCTTATGAAGTTTACTTCCACCACAAATAGCATCAGTGAACTGTATGGCTTTTGCCACTGGCTGTTTTAATAGCTTATTATCCTGAAATAGGCCGATTAGTATCTTACTACTAGGAAAAATCATAAGAATTGAGCAATTGCTAGCAAGACTGAAGACAAACTTTACACTGACAAAGCTATTCATTTCATGGCACAACAACGTTTTTCTTTCATTCATGAATGACATTGATACAATAACTATCAATATAGGCAACAATAACTGACTTTTTCGTGAAGTGAAAATACGAGAGAATCGTGGAAACACCAGGACCCGGTCCACAACATGTTTATAGGGGACAAAACTTTAGTTTTTTTACTGAAAATATTCTACCTTGTGCAGCTTTGAGTACTTGGTATTGGTCCTCGGTATTGACAAGTACCCAAATATAAGTACTCGTACTTGACCTGAAAAAAGGGGTATCGGTGCATCCCTAAAATTCATAGTGTCATATTAAAACATTTGCTTTTCATCTTTGTCACTCTTCCCGCTTCAGTTTTAACTTGTTCTCGCATTAAAATGTGTCTGTGGCACTTCTCCCCCCTGGGTGTGATAAGGTACCGGTATAGTCTTTCTGACCAAGAATATTCGATGGCTCGTCTGTTTTGACAAATCTTAGTTCATAGTGCATTCTAGAGTAGGACCCAAATACGGTGTCGTACGAGGCAAAGCAAATGCGCTCATTTTTGTTTGTGGAAAGAACAGGTTCCATGGGTCGAAAACGATAATGGCAAGGAACACATACTGCCGTTCATGTTGTGCGTTCCCGACGAAAGCCGATAAGGCAGAGTTGTTTATTAAGGGAATGAACAACTACCGAAAACATACTGTTAAGTCCCTGCAGCATGTCGCGGGTATTGCGGCCAAACTGGCTGTAGACAACCCTGCGGCTCCACCAATGAACGTCTGCCTTCTCTGAATGAATGAGGTGGCACGTAGTCAAATTGAAAAACTAATTACGAACGCCTATGTGGTGAAGAGGGAGAAACCATTCACGGACAATGTTCATGACATAGCCCGTTGAATATGGTTAAAGAAACCATACGGACATGGCTTGTCGACAGTACAGTAAGTGTCATGTTAACTACGCCTGCCAAAGCGCTTGCGAGCAGTGACACACAAGAAGCCAGTCAACCAACTCATGTGCAAGTAGTGTATTGCGTCATATTTATGTTACCATAAATATATTAACTCTATTTTATTTTCATGCTTAAATGTCAAATCAAATAAGTAAGCATCTTCATGAAAAGATGATAATGATATTTATAGTAGCTAATATCTTGATAACAATTTATTAAAAAGTAATGACGTGCATTGCATCACATTTATGTAAACAGCAATTGCTTGTATCAGCTCTCATGTCTCAGATCACATGCAAATCTGTGGTATGAATCAAAATTCTGATTATATGATATTTGTATACTATATATCTGTAAAATATTTTTTTTTTCCCCCCAGTCCGGGCCAGTAGATTTCAGACCCGTTAGGGCCAGTGAGAAAAAAAGTTAGCGTTGGACCCTGTTGTAGCTTGCTGCCATCAGGTTGGTACCTTTTTGTCCCTCTCGTCCTCGCGCCATGCGTTCCGCCTCTTCAGGAAGTAAGGGAGTCGGAGGAAGTCCACTACCTCTCCTTCGCCGTTGATCAGAGAGCAGAACACCGGCGCGTCTCTGTGGCAAAAGAACAACGGTGTCTAGTGAGGACGGACTTCAAAACACACACCCACAAAGACACATGGTAAAATACATCCCTCACAGTCCACACACCGCATTCCCCCCACTCGTACCTGCCATCCGCGAAGGCCACTCCCAGGACACGGATGCCTTTGCCCTGACTTTCATCCATCAGATCGTCGTCCTCCTCCTCCACCTGCTGGTCTGGTCTGTAGGGAGCCACCTTCAGCCAGTTATAGAGCCGCCTGCAACATGACTGGACACAGGACCATAGGGGTCAACAAACCTACTGCTGTACCTTCAACCAGTTAAACAGCCTCCCACAACACAGCCAGGGGGCAGTATTTATAAAAACCATGTGACCTAGTCCTGGACGTATTTAAGTGATGTTGTCAGTCATCTACCTTGATAATGTTTTCCTTGGCCTCGGCGATGAGTTTGTTCTTCAGTTCCTTGGCCATCTGAGGGTAGAGGAACTGGGTGAGGGAGCGCTCAATGGCCAGGGTCCTCTGCCTGTTCCACTCCTGGACCTGGTGGCTGAACTCATCTCGATAGTAGAACTGCTTGATCTCATCGAAGTATGTCTGGTCCCCTGCCAACCTGAGAGTCGGGGTTAGGGACGGACAATGAGACGTATGGAGAAAAAAAACAAAAACAGGTTCTGGCTGATTTACTCAAAGTTGTTCAACTCAAAAGGTCGATGCTCCTTAACTAAAATATAACTCTATTTAAAGTATAACTGAAATTAAGTATAACTGAACTCTGGTTTACATGCAGTTCCTGCTTATAAATGTGGTGGCAAATCTGCCTGCTAACAGAGAACCTGCTCATCTCCAACTCACTGACAAACCTCCCTCTGCTCAAGGGATTTCCTCTCTTGACTGTGGCTGAAACCTGAAGTGAACAAACTCGATCTTGCACCAGACTGATTCGCCAACTTCGGAGAAGTTGCCGTGAGATGGCAAGGCACTGTTGAGGCACTTTGAATAGACAGGACTATGTTGCCTGGATCGTCGGTCTGAGGCTTGAAACTCCCCAAAACACCCAACTCAATGAACACTTTTGTAGTCCACACTGAGGCTACTCTTATGCAACTACAGTATTTGAAAACATTTTTATATTCGCTTAGAAACTCTTATTAAATGAAAAGCTCGATGTTAGTCTCATAAATTATTATGACTTAGGTCATCCTCCAGGAGATCAACCTTCATCCCATTTGACACCTGTGAGGCTACTGCCTTTCTGCTTACCCTTTGACCCCAAGGAGGTCAATGCAGACATCGATGGTTAGAAGTCCTTCATCCTCGGCCTGACACATCTTTAAGAACTGATCTCCGTTTAGCTCCTTCACAGCCTTGTTTTTCAGGTACTTGAATGAGTAGGCATAGTGGGCCTCATCTATATCCTGTAACAAACAGCGTTCAGGTTAATGCCAAGAGGCTGATCGTGTCTTTAAAAACATACTTCTGCATCAGGTGTTTCAAAATGTATGGCCACTGTGCGATTGCATCATCCTATTTTTTCCCCCAAGTGTTCATTCAGTCTTGCCCTATTCGTTTGGCCTACAAAGACAGGAAAACAGTAATGCAGAGTAACATCATTGCATCTAAACAACAATGACATTGAGTGGAGTGTCTTGGTTACTGCACCTTCTTTCCCTTCTTGGTGGGTTTGATATTAATCTTGGCTCTCTCCTGGAAGGTTTGTCTGAGGACGTGTCTGACCAGAGGCTCCCTGGCGATCTGCATGGCCACCATGTAACGAGTCCCCTCCAACACGGCCTCAGGACTGTTGAACTGACTGGACACAGATCATGGAATAATTCACTATTACTTCATTCATCCATTCAGGTTTACTGCTTTTGCAATATATACAACAATTTGGGAGGTGAGAGGACAGAGTGACTGTGTGTGCCTGTGTGCGTGCGTCAGTTGGGTGGTTACCTGCAGACGTAGTCTTTGGCCAACTCTACCGGCTCTGCAGGGAACTGCTCTGTCTCATGACGCTGGTAGCTATCTCTTAGATTCTCCCCAAACTGCTCTGGAGTCAGACCAAACTTCTTAGCCAGACCATCTGAGAGAGAGAGAGAGAGAGAGAGAGAGAGAGAGAGAGAGAGAGAGAGCATGCACGTGCGCTATAGCAAGTAGTACTACACAATTGTTTTTTCTGAGATCAGTACTCCAACCAATGCATCTCAAATCTTATGCCCGCACCTGTATTTTAACAGTCTACCCCAAATAAGGAAAGGAATTAAGTCAAACAGACGATGTTAGAGGTGACTCACCGAGCCCTGCGTTCTGACAGATGCTATACATGTCTCTCCGAGACGCCAGCTTCAGCTCTGGTCCCTTCTGCTCTTCCTCATCATCCTCCACCTCTTCCTCCACCTCTTCCTCCTCGCCTAACAGGACAGGGAAGAGACATGTCAGGAAGTGAGGACTGAGGAAATCATGAAAATAAACAACAAAAGACAGAAGGTGGATGTTTAAAAGACGCCTTTTTTCCCTCCCCAGTTTTGTGAGTAATCTGTATCCTTAATCTGGTCTGGTTGCAGCAACTCTCAATAGGTTGGGGAGAGTTGAAGATTGCACTGGACCAGTGAGACAGATAAGATTGTAAGGCCGTCGTCACTTCACCTCAACATTCGCATGCACCAGGCCCTGCCTGAAAGAGTCACTAGAGCGTGAGGTGAAAATCCCTGCTAACAGTGCAACCCCCAGTGACACTTGGCCAATATGCATTGTGACTTGGGATTCCAGTCACACATCTACCAGCAGCACAGACAGCTTGAACCTACAAGCTGGGGGACAGTTTGGCACCGTAAAAGATTTGTGCCTATTGGGCTGTGCGGTGTTGATCTTCTCAACAAATAACATCTGGCAAACATTTAAAAGACGTTGCGTCGACCTACCATCCTCGTTGACCTCCTTGATTTTCTTCAGCTTCTTCTTCCTGCTGGCGGCCTTGGCGGCGTTCTGCATCTTGGGGATGTCGCGGCCATAGTAAAGCAGGAAGTGGCTGTACACATCACTCAGCTCATCTATGGACTGGACATCTTTTAGTCTGAAGGAGACGGGAGGGAAGAAAATGAACTCTCATGTGGATGCACTGAGCAGGCTAGATACTGAGGCATGGGGAGCAGAAAAGAACTGTCAAAAGACCTGCGTAACAAGGTAATGGAACATTATAAAGAGCTATGTGATGGAGAGGGGTCAACAAGGCCTATAGTGAACAGAATACCATCCCCACTGTGAAGCATGGTGGTGGCTCACTGATGTTTTGGGGGTGTGTGAGCTCTAAAGGCACGGGGAATCTTCTGAAAATTGATGGCAAGATGAATGTAACATGTTATCAGAAAATACTGGCAAACAATTTGAATTCTCCTGCATGAAAGCTGTGCATGGGACGCTCTTGGACTTTCCAGCACGACAATGACCCTAAGCACACTTGTGAGCACAACTGTACTTAATACTTGTACATTTTCTGCCCTCCACTATTTGCACTTCTGGTTAGATGCTAACTGCATTTCGTTGTACTGTTCAATGACAATAAAGTTGAATCTAATCTAATTTAATCTAAAATGCAAATTCTTCCTGGACAAAGGCTGTGTCTCGTCCCAGACAAAATAAATTATTGACACCAAGGTTTTGTCAAAGTTTTATCTGTGTATCCAAAAAACACTGGAGAAACACCACCATTCCAAAAATGCATTGATTCCTAAACTTGAAAATATCTCCGGCCGTGTCTCCTCTAACCGGGCAACGCACCTCTCCATATCAGCTGTGTCCAAGGGTCTCACGCCGTCAGCCAGGGGTTTGTCAGGGTCGGCAGAGATCTGTTCATACTGGTACGACTGCATCCTCCGGAACAGACGTGTCAGATTCTGCTTCCTGCTCTTCAGCTGGCACCACTGGGTCCCAGTGGTCAGGAGTCGAGAGGCAGGATGTGAATTAATTGGAAAAAGGAGAAGAAATCAAGACCACAGATAGAACTAGAAGCCTGACAGCCCACCAGATCTCCAAAGCTGAAGCATAAGGTCGACATTTCCACTCCCATGGCCAGGCAGTGGAAGCCTAAGGAGCAAGATCATAATGGGCTGACATCCTTCACATTGTCTTGGTAATTAAACATTTGATCTCAATATAGTTTTGTTTACAAAAAGTGGAAAAACTTAGCCAAAGTTTAAAAACAACAGTGCTTGCACTAATTAACAGAAACATGGTAGAACACGCCAATATTGTCCTAAAGGATCTTGCTAGCTTGTGCTTGGTTCTACCCACCTTTTACCCTACAGGTTGTGCCCAAAGGGTTTTTAATTATGGGTCGACCGATAATCAGCCTGGCCAATAATTGGATCCGATATTCATAGTTTTTACAATAATCGGAATTGTTAATTTGTCTGATAACTGCTGATAAAATACTTAATTTAAATGCCCTTCTCTAACCACATCTCTCTGAAAGGGTTCTGCTAGTATGGCTCAGTATCCCGCTCGCAGAATTATCAGATTGGTTATTTACTCGTGATGTATAACCAATCAACACTGCGCAGGGCTCAACGGTAACATTTTTTGCCATTGGTCCACTGGGGTCAGTGGGTTTGAAACTTACTGGCCCAAAATTTTTTTTTACTGTCCCTCCTTCCAAAAGTTGTAATTAATCAGTGTTGCAACATAGAACCAAATACTTTTGTTACTTAACATGATTAATAATTTATGAATAGCATTCTGGATATACAGGTGCTGGTCATAAAATTAGAATATCATCAAAAAGTTGATTTATTTCAGCAATTCCATTCAAAAAGTGAAACTTGTATAATGTATACATTCATTCCACACAGACTGATATATTTCAAGTGTTTATTTCATTTAATTTTGATGATTATAACTGACAACTAATGAAAACCCCAAATTCAGTATCTCAGAAAATTAGAATAA